>JAQQZZ010034049.1:0-10629 GCA_030265115.1 Mopalia vespertina | reverse complement strand
TAATAACTGGTATGAATATATAGTAGACTACGTGGGTTTAAAGTAATTGATGTAAACCCTGCAATATATATTGTAGATAATATCCGGATCTAAAAAACTCAAAATGTAGAAAAAGACAATATAATGTTAAATTTTGGTTAACAATTCCGGTAATTTTGTCACGAGTCGACAGAAGATTAAGAGTTGATCCTCAATGGAGGCATGCAGAATTTTCTACTCAACATGTATGTTAAAAATCATATTTTAATCGGCAGTAACTTTTTACTTAAAACACAAAAGGTTCTGACATAAATTCATATAACTATTTGCAGAGGACGGAAATGACAGAAAAAATTGTTCATGCGACAGCAACCGACGAGATCGTGTCCATTTTCTCGATATCGCGGAGGACACTTTGGCTATTTTATGATTGCCCATGTTCTTTTATCGAACAACAGCGTCAAACAAAAGTTTGACGGCGTTTGGTCGTGTTGTATCGTGTGGACAGGGACATCCCACAAACTGCAACACGGTAGAACAAATGTTGGCTCCTGTTGTACAATAAATGTTTGATCGTGTAGACGGGCTTTACTCAAAGAGATATTTTGGTATGTTTACAATAGATTTACATTGCACTTCGATAACTAAGCTTGTGTATACGCCGTGTTGTTACAGATGTTTTCCAATGCATCCATAAGCAAACGGACACACTGGTTTTCGAACATTGACGTCAGCCCCGCCTGTTAAATTAACTAATTAACTGCATTGCTTACTCGAATACAAGTGCAATACAGATGTGTGTCTTTGAGAATATGCAATAAAAATAATAAGTTTAGGTCGAAAAACAGTTGTGTTTCCATTTAAACACGTCATATTTTCATGTCTAAAACATGTCAGGGATTGACACCAGTGCGTCCTGGAGTTAAATCGCTTTCAATAGAAAAAAAGGATGTAAATATGATATACTAACACCGACAATGTGTGTCTTGGGTCAGGTGTTTAAAAAGTGTTGATGGTTGAATTAATTCTATGCATGACAGTTGCGCGGTTCAGGCAGTGTAAATGAACGAGACTAATTTAAACTCATGTTTTGCAATGACTTTGACCATGGAAATGAATCAATGCGTAAATATTTCCAGCACCAACGACTTCTTGAGTCATAAGTGGAAGTCACAATAATCCCTCAGATATTAATAAGCAGTATAACCAAGATGGCTGATACACCGTCACATCATGTCACAACAGTCCGAAGTTGATAACGGCGAATTTATTCTACGATCGGATAATGTTGTTACTAAATGTGTATGCCTTGTGAACCGACCCTGCGCGGCCTACGCAGAGGATACATGCGTATTTACATGATTAACGTTGGTTCCATTCATGGAAAAATAACCATGTGGTATTCATATGGTTTAACGTTAGTTACATTCACGAAAAATTAATCATATGGTAATGACATGCTTTTATGGCATATTCATTCACGTAACATTTATCACGTGGTATTCACATGGTTTTAGTGTGGTTCTATTCACGTCAAATTAAACACGTTGTATTCACATGGTTTTCTGATGGTACCATTCACGACAAATTAATCACGTGGTATCTACATGTTTTTACGATGGTTCGATTTACGACAAATTACCAACGTGGTATTCACATGGTTTTCTGGTAGATTTAACCACGTGGTACTCGTGTGGGTTTTACTCGTGGCTCCAACACTTCCCTAGTATACCACCAGTAAACCACGTGATTTTGGTGACGTGTGCTATTGGTATACTATTTTACGGACCGTTTGCCATCAGTTAATCCGGGTCGGCTCAAGTCAATTGATTTGAGCATCTAGACCTCAATCTATTTTTGGCCTCTAAATTTTAGTTGCTTTGGGCATCAAACACACAATTACATAGGGCCTATAACCCTCTTTTAATGCGATAATTTAATCCACCTATATTTTGGGCGTTTAACTCTCATTATCAGGGGCCTTTATCTCACACTCCTTTTGTGAAATGCCCATCAGTTTTCTGGGGCTTCTGATCCAAATTGGTTTCAGGGTAAACACTCACGACACTATTAACAAAATCAATTGCCAAAAAGCAAAATACTGGGTAATGATTTTCGCGACAATGTGGAGTCAGAAACAATGTGGCATGAATAGTCCACCTAAACCAGTTTCGAATTTAGTTAACAAATTGTCTCAAACATATGATTTTTCATCATTTTTGTGTACAGACTATCTTCTTAGGCTCACTTTATTTTATTTTTTGGTATCTTCGGCTATATAGATCGATTGATTGATTGGTGTTTTATGCCGTGCTTCATGGTATTTCGCTTATATGACTGCGGTGTATTCCAACAATAATTGACACTAGCACAACCAAGATGTGAAGCATTTCAATAATGTTGGAAGTAAATTTTCCTCAATTGCTAAGTAAAGACAGAATTGCCACTCTTCAAACAAACTGCCATTAGCCAGAGGGCACCACTACATAGAAGAAATATAATACAATCTTCACAAACAGTGTAAATCCGGTTAGTTATTACAAAAGACATTTTATAAATGACAATTCAACTTTAACCACCAAACCTATGGAGTTGCCTTTTTGGAGTGCTTGTACTTTCATTAACAAATTTTAGTCAATTTTGTGATTTAAGGAACCCCATTTCTCGCAGAAGTCTTTACCCACATATCAACCCCTCGAGAGGTTAATTTTACGGGAGGTAACTCGCATGGATTTATTTCCATCATATGACTGAGTTATCCACGTGTTTATTGTTTTTGTATGAAGGCAATTATTGTGTTGATATGATGACGTCATTGGAGCTACATTATTAAAATATTTACAGCGAACGAAATATGAATTATTTGCAACAATTCATAGACAAGAAAACAACAGTGTTTTGTCTAAATGTGATTTTACCCGAGAAACTGACTTGTTTGATGTTTTATTTGGTAAAATTCCGCGGAGCACTTTGGTTGCATGCAACGCATGCGCGCAAAATATCCGGCGGTTAACATTACACGTTTTCATGTAATATTATTGCTTTCATTCAGCCCCGAGAGAACTTTACCGGTACGTTAAGTGTCGAAGGATGTTCCGACATTGCCTTTTGTAATCATGAAGTTCCATCTACGTTTTTAACACAGACTGTGAACTTTGGGATAAACCCGCACCATTACTGTCTTATCAGGAAGTGACCAAGGGGTTCTACTTTTACAATAAGCCATAGGTGCATAAAAATGAACAATTTTATTAATTTAAAAATTTGTTAGCATCTTTATAATTTGTTTGTTTGTTTGATTAGACATGTTAGTTATGCAAAGCTGAGAGAGATAACTGCTACTGACAATGTTGTGATTCCAGATTTTGACTCCCGGATTCAATGTCGCTTAAAAAGTAATTGCATTAGATGAATTTACATCAGTATCGGTAGTTTACACTGTTAATACCGCGGAACCTTCGTGCATAGAATTAATTTAATCAATCAACACTTTTTTAAGATATCCAGTGTCAGTGCTAGTATATAAGACTAGAATTCTCTTTCGATAATCAACTGAGTAAATCCCCAGACGAGCAGACGAGAGGTGTGACGTCATGCCGCCATGGTCGATGTTTAGGGGCTTCAGCCTCGACGCCTGCGGCGGCTCGGGTTTTGACTTGGTGTCAAAATAACGACAGAGGTCTCAAAAAACCTAACTATGACCGATGTCGAGGGTTAAAACACCAGTCTCCCGCGGCCTCAAAAGTGGATCTTCCTTAATTCTCCCTTGTATGCAGTAAACTGTCAACAACCAATCAGAAATAGGAAGTTGCCTCTCCTGGCATCGCGTGCTACCATGACAACGCCAAAAATTGTCTTCCAAAACAATTTTTCTGATATTTTGATGCCATAAATTATAGCGATTGTTAGGTAGACATGTTGTAAACTATGTTCGCGACAACCAATTTGCTGTATGTTTTTAAAATTAAAAAAACAAAATTTGTGGAGGCGGCCATGTTTGATTTTTTTTATTATCGAAAATATTTGGTGGATGAACAATCGCACGCTGGGATGTAACGTGTGTTTACCCCTTGGGAATTGAAAATATCACAACACCACAAGTTAGTTTACGGAATAATGAATTGATTAATTTAAAGTATATGCTGTTTTTGTCTTCGAGATGGATTTTAACTATTGGTATGCTCGTGCAGTGCGTGTCTGTGAACAGCAATAAGCAAAGCGGTCATAGTTGTCTCATTCAGACCGCTGGGCTGTTTTCCTTGTAATGTATATTTGCGCACGGCACGTAACCTGTGCAGGGTTAGAATCATTGATTGAACGATAAACATGTGCATTTGGACTCATTGTTGCAAATAAGTCAGATACCACTTTCGAGTGCGCATGTCACATCCGGGTATCAAAGAAGATAAACACAAGCACATGCTATGCTATTGCAATGACACATTGCTGAAGTGGGGCTTTGTTTTGATATTTCTGGAAATATTTCCACAGAGAATAATGTGTATAGGTGGTTTACTTTAACTGTGGTAACGGTACATACATTTTCCAATGGTTGTGATGCACCATTCAAGTTTATATTCAAAATAAAGACCCAGATCTCCGATCATCTAACAATTCTTTTCATATACAGAACTATATACAGACATAGAGAGGACAAAAGACATGTTTTATCCGATTCTCCCTTTTTCCTACTCGCATGAGTAAATGACTGACTTTTAACGCTGTATTATTTGGTCAACTTTTGTGGCTTGGCAGAGCCTATGACAGACTTATAAAATCGCTTGAAGTTGTAGCACTTGTATGGATGGCTGACGCAATGGATATATGTGCCAGGCATTAAATCAAAAGCCAATGTCAGTAAAACCACTTCGGATAGTCTTTCATGGCTTGATTAACTTTTTACAGGTTGAAAGATGGACATTTACATATAAATTTAAAGTCTTAACTAATAGTTTTGAGATTTTGTTTCACATATATGTTTTATTATTATTATATGTTTTTAGTAACTTTTTAAAGTCGATTTATAGAAGGCTACTATATATATTTTGAATAAATGAAGGAAAAAATTTGCTTGCCTCCACCGGGATTCGAACCCGGGACCTTTGGGTCACTATACTTTATTATACAATATTATTTAAACCTATTTTACACACAAAAATCGCATAGACGGGAGACTTTACATCGCTCAAAGTCAACTACACCTGGCATTTCCTGTATGTTGCTGTATGCTGCGAAAGCTCGTGGTGGGTTTGTTTATCTTCCTTCAATCCCAGAATGCAGCATTTTCATCGAAAGTGTTATCTGGCTTATTGTGTCCTGCTTTTGATGTTGTTGCTGTTGCCATGCAGTGTTGCCGCGGGTTTTTCCCTTCACCCACTGGGCTGACACGCCCTCATGTCAGTGAAATTACCTTAAATACGGCGCAAAACCCTAATCACATAAATCACACTTGAGTTGATGGCTTAATACCTTGTGGCGTATGACATTTTTTCATTTGAAGCTTTAAAATAATGTTGATTTTAAGTTATTTGTATATGTAAGCGTTGCTACGGTATTAAAATACTGGCTCAACTACCAATGTAACGAAAATGGGAATGCATTAAATGCTTTTGGCCAGACTCACATTATACATGTATATCAGTCAGTGTCAAAGCTACATATACAGGCCTTACCAGATCGTATGATATTGCTATCTTGATAGTTCTTTTGTTTGTTGAATACTAGTTTTATATATAACATTTTTTTGTCTACGATAAAAATATTATAAATTAAAATGTTATAACCAATTAGACTTTCCGCATGGTGCTTATAATTTTACTTCTGTTAAGTTAAGTTAAATAATAAATCTGATCTTCGGTAAGATTTTTGACTTAACTGTCCATGACAAAGATACTATACTACATTTAGTGTTCCTATGAATATATAGCTGATCATGTCAACCAAGAAGTAGACGGTAAGTCGTATCACTAGAACATAAAGCAAATATTATATAATGCCTTGGGAGAGAAAGCTCTGAGGCAGGGGCGGCGGAAACAAATCATTAGTTTGTGTGTGTGACCCCATGCAGGGCAATATACTGATACAGGCGAATGACTAGGGGCACTCTGTAGACACGACCTCATGGCGAGCACATTCATTATCTGCACAGGCAGTAGTCCACCAGTATTAAATCTATATATGCCATTATATGTCATGACAGTTTAAGGACTACAGGCATTTTCACCTGCCAAAATATGTTTTGTGGCACTGATTTAAAGATCAAAACCCGAAACTTAAGCTTGATTGTATACCAGTCAGTTGAATTAAGCAGGCAAAGTGAATTTGGAAATAGATATCGGTGAGCTGACTTAAATTTGATCTTTTCAGCGCATTAGATCGACAAAGATAAAAAATAACTACCTATCATTTAACATCATGACGTTACACTTTAATTTTAAGAATAAGATTGCACAAGAGCAGCATATGTACATAGGGTCATCTATGGGTTAATAAGCAAATTCAAATCGGATCAACACCATCTTACAATAGCTCTGAACACACCATGTCAACGGATTACACGGACTGTAGAAACATCTTCCTTCTGGCACTGTATTACATGTCCTATTAACCTATATCCAGCTGATTTCCATCTTGGCGCCTAAAAACACAGATCAAAAGACACATTACATTCAAATTTTTCGCGCGCTTTCCGTTACGTTTCAAATCAGGCTGTTTAGCTAGGTCATTTACTAACGTATAAAATGTAATGTATTCAAAAGTTATCTGTATTTAACCTGAAATTGTTTCATTCAATAAGATGTGCTAAGATCTTGATAACGAAGAAAGTCTAGTTCAAGATAGACGTTATCAACAGTGCAGTCAATTTGGAATTATGAAGGCGGATTAGTTTTGAGTCACGGAAAAACGGAGAAGTAGTTCATCTACAGTGAGTCGGTCTGACGCGGAGGTATACATGAGCCGGCAATCGTGATTCGGCTCGAGTTCAACTGATACATTCATTCATTTATCGAGACAGTCCGTCTCAGCACAACCACTTCTTCCTCTCTGGACGGCATTGCTTCAAATATTCATCATGAGGGAAATTGTTCATCTTCAGGCTGGCCAGTGTGGAAACCAGATCGGTGCCAAGGTAACATTTAGTCGTATTCACAATCAAAAATTATTATAATGTATGCTATATCTAATGGTCTATAAATTCTTCAAGCTCCAGGTTAACATGCCCACTTCACTTATTTGGCTAGTTATTACTGTTGACGGGGACGCCTTTGTTCTTGAATTAAAAGGACCATGCATAAAAGAAAACAAGGTGGTACTGCAATTAAAATCGGCAGTATATGAGAAGAGTAAGACCACTTAAATATATGCTTAATGTATAGATATGTTAATGTAGATATGTACTATAACCCAAAACACAGATAAATCTTCTATAAATGAGCCCGAGTAATAAACGAGTTTGGTACTTATTTTTAATGCTATTTTTACACACGCCTTACGTCCAGCGTCACCGGTAAATTTAACTACCGCTTAATAATTACAACATTTTTGTTATGCTTAATAATATTAGTAAAACAAAGGGAACTAATTTATGCGATAGGGTGAGTAATGTGTTAATGTTAATCTCAGTCCGTGGCTGTATGTGTATACGTGTTCATTAAACACACCTAGTTAAGAATGTGGTAACCTCGTCAACTTTATTTAACACATAAAAACAACTAGTGTGGGATTTTGGCATGTTTAACACACTTGAAATATCAGGTTTCTCTTCTTTTGCTGTGCTACTTAACCCTCGCTTTCGACATGGCAGTTTGTAGACGATTCGTCTGCCTATATACGTATACGTGACAGTGTGATGGAAATACTGTCTCACCGCCCTCAGTTTGTGGTTGTCCTTTATATTTTGAATAAATGAAGAGAGAAACATTTGCTTGCCTCCTTTATATTTGTCCTTTATATATGAGCTATCCACCATATACATGAGAACATGAAATGAAAGGGCACTTTAATATCTGAAAAATGTACTACTTTTCGTTATTGCCCCACCCTCTTTCTCCAGCTACTACACATGCTTCGGTGAAGAACGTTTTTCTCAACAGTACAAATAATACAAATCTCCAACTGTCCCGCCCCAATTTACATCCCCCGAGTTGCCCTCCTGTAGCCCCGTTCCAGCCGTCCATCACCACGTGTACAGTAGTTAGCACACCGGCTTTTCGTTTCATAAGCCCAGCCATGCAAAGAGTTCGCTTATAGAACAGCCTATACTTTCACCATGTGCCCTCTATTTGATTACTGGAGCTTAACCGAGGCCTATACACACTCTGTACAGATGCTAAGGCAGCGTAGTAGGGCCTGTATCCGTGACTGGGCTGATAGGCTAGTCAGTCACACTCCCCAAGCATTAGTCATCCGATTTTCATCAGCAGATGTTTAGGTCAACTCTCCCCTGTGTTCGCCGGCTAGTTGGAGACAAGAATCTGTCGGCTACAACACTACTCCTGTTTTTATCATTTCTAGTTTAAGCCGGTAGATAGATGACTAGCCAGCATTCGTTTCCTAAATATTCCAATAGTGGATCGCATGTTAGCCTTTCTAACACGTGCCTTTATTAAGGGCTAGTGGAATTAAAAATGACGTTGTGGTCGACAGAATGTTGTCTCGATCGCACCTAAGCTTTCGTCAGTATCAGCCGTCTGACCCCTTGTTACGGCCTTGTACATGCTAATGTGTTCAATTCCAAGCTCACCAGGAAGCCGAAGGCACATATGTTAAATATACGCTAGAAGTTAAACCTTGCTTTTGAATTTTCACCAGCTGCCACTTACAACAATAGATCTTCTGGATGAACGGATTTCAGCTGAGATTAATCCTAGATATAGCAACATTCCGCCAGAATCAATAGGCCTTTGTTTTTATTAAAAATAAAAGGATAGCTCGAATACTTAAAACCAGATGACTCATCACTAGACTGTCTGGTTTTCAATGATAAGTTTACGTGTAAATGCTACTGCTACGAACACCGTCATATTGAACCTAATATTAAACTAAACCCTGAATATACTAACGAAAGTACAGAAAGAGGTTCGTCTAAAAACATTTTGACTGTCTACATAGACCATAATAACTAATTACAATACATGTGATTAATATATGGAATGTCAAATGATTTTTGGTTGATTGATTGGTGTATTCCAGCAATAATTGATACTAGCACAACCATACAATGTGAAGTGTTTTGATACTGTTGGGAAGTTAATATTCCTCAACTGCGAAGCAAAGATAGCATTGCTACTATTCAAATAAACTGCCTTTAACCAGAGGGCCCAAATGCTTTTGGGAAATTCCTGCTTCTTTTTGAATCGTCCATAAACCACCCGAGTTCTTGACTATTGCACGTGGCACAAATTCTTATTTGATATAAAAGTATATTTTATACATTTATTGCGGTTGGTTGAAGCCCTTGAAAGGAGTTTCCTGTTATGCTGTGCTCTCAAGTGCGGAAGTGAAACAGGAATCAGATGTGTTTGTGATGTCTGTATTATTCTTTATTTGTTGTCCGTAGCGTTGAGTGTGGTTGCCTTCACCCATTGGGCTGGTACGCCCTCATGCGAGTGAAATAGCCATTAGTACGGTGTTAAACACCAAACAAACAAACTTGGCCTGTGATTAGCACACTTCATCGTATCTATCTAACTCTAAAATGAGTTCCTGTTGTTCATATTATCATATCCTTTCCATAGTTTGTTTGTAGGAGTAGCCTATGGCTAATGTTAATGTGTGTAACCCGGACATTAAATAAAGTTTGATTTGATTTGATATTGAGGAAAGTAAGGTTGATGAAAAAAAACAGGTATTTAAAATTAGTCCACTTCATATTTCCATAGTTGGCTAACTTGGCTATACGAATCAATGAAAATTCGAGAGTTGTTAATATTATTTAACAAATATCTCAATTTTTTTTTTTTAGTTCTGGGAAGTGATTTCGGACGAGCATGGAATCGACCCCACCGGTACCTATCACGGAGACTCTGATCTTCAGCTGGAGAGAATTGATGTCTATTACACTGAAGCTACAGGTGAGATCCAGGTTAAGGGCGAGTACTCTCCCTTTAAACACCAAACTGCAATTATCTGTATTTTATGCAAATTCATGACTACTATAAATTCTATTATTTTGTTTCTCCTAACCTGCTACTGAAACTGGTTATATGAATCATCACATGCAAGATGAATAGTGCCATTTTTTAATGATGATTTCGTGATAGCTACAGTTTTAACTATTTATATCACATGGAAATTTTGAATGGTCATTATATTAAAGCCTTTGTGATGTATGCTTATTTAACATAAATCATACGTGTTGAAGTTACTTGGGTGGGTCATAAAGATTCATAATTTTCTTTCTACAACTGCAAATTTGACTTTCTATTTTTCTCTTTCAGGAGGGAAATATGTACCAAGGGCAGTGTTGGTTGACCTGGAGCCCGGGACAATGGATTCCGTTCGTTCAGGGCCTTTCGGACAAATTTTCCGTCCAGATAATTTCGTGTTTGGCCAAAGTGGTGCCGGAAACAATTGGGCCAAAGGTCATTATACAGAGGGAGCCGAGTTGGTAGATTCCGTTTTAGATGTGGTTCGGAAAGAAGCTGAAAA
>JAQQZZ010034048.1:0-24164 GCA_030265115.1 Mopalia vespertina | reverse complement strand
GATTTGCTGTCTCTGACACAACGTCTTAACCATGATACATGTAGTCCAATTTTCACAATCGAAGCATAAAGGGTATGGCAAGACATTAACAACTATCAAACCCTTTAAGCGACTCAGCGATCTCATACAGCAATCTTGTTGAGTACAGTGAGTCTGGATGTTCGTAAAGTGCTCAGGATTCATCTGCTGACCACTGAAAACAGTTTTCAAGCAGGGACTCCTGACTTGACTCAGTTGAGCATAAAATATCTTCACACCTTGGCCACAAGACTCTGGAATCTCCAATCTCTACCTATTTCCATCATTGAGAAGCTAAACCCGAAAACAAAGACTAAAATATACACTTGATGTATCTCAAAAAATCTTAACTCTGCTCTATGTTAAAGGAACAATGTAAACTGTCTTGACATTCAAATCATGTCCATTAGAACTCTTCTGTGTGCTTGGGTAATTAAGTGCTTCCATTAGAGAAAAAAGATGGCCGATTTTTGGATCAATATCTATTCTCTAAGGATCTACACATTCAGTTACTTTCTTCTTTCAGCAATTCACTAAAACACAATTCATCAAAACCTCCTTTCATCTGACAATAATCGACTAATATGAGAAAAAAAATCCATAATTATCTTGTCATTTTACATGATTTATATGTATCCTATTTTTCTAAGAATTTTTCCATCATCCATGAAAATCTTAACCAAATTATTGTACTTAAGTTCAACCAAGAAGGAGAGTGCTAGTATCAAATTTAGTTGTCTGATTGGTGTATAACGCCGTGCTTAGTCAGTCATGACAGCATACCAGCCCAATCTAACTGAAAATGTGGCATCTGCCTCCCTAACCCAATTTGGAGTCCTTAAAGGAATTTCCAAAGAAATAACTTTATGGGTGAAATTTTAGGTGAATTAGGGAAATACATGTCACAGAACTGCTGTAGCTCAGGTGTAAACTAGTATTGGTGTTTTGTGCCATGCTTGAATTAGGGTTTTTCACTGCAGCAAAAAATTGTACTGTAACCAAACAGTAAGAATGAGAATCAATGATAACTTGATTTCCCCATCATAACCTGCTACAAAGAATGTAGCTCAATCAGAAGAACCAGTGTCTGTATTCATCAAGCTAGATGTTCTTAAATTTCTTAAAATTAAGAAATATTTAGCCAAATCCTAGCACTTTATTTTCCATTGAAAGTTTTTACTTGAATAAATATATTTATTATATATTACTTAAAATCACAAAGAAGTAAGAAAAAATGTGTTTATTTAAGAATTCTTAAGATTGTTTGTTTGTTTGCTTGGGGTTAAACACCGTACTTAAGGTTATTTCACTCACATGACGGCGTACCAGCCCAATGGGTGAAGGAAACCACCCCCAACACCACTGGCAACAAACAAAAACATCACAAACATATCGACTTTCTGTTCCTCTTTACCTCAGAAAGCACCAGGGCAACAGGAAGCTCCCTCCAACCACCTGTGGGACTGACGTCATTTTTCGAAAACACAGTTGATCACCAGTGTGTCTGTTTGCTTATGGATGCATTGGAAACATCTATAAAAACACGGTGTATACAAGCTTGGCCATCCAAGCGCAATGTTAATCTGTTGTATACATATCAAAATAGCTCTTTGAGTAACACATACGTTTAGCATGTTTTCAGCTGACATGCGGTTTTAAAAAATTCAGTTTTTAGTTCCAGGTTGATATGTACAAGCGGTTTGTTGTTGTTGTTTCGCATAAGGACGGAACCCTAACTTTCGCCTTTATGTGAAAGCATCCATCAGTGCAGGCACTAGGGGACAGCCACGACTAGATGATACAACTACCGTGTTTTCGAACAATGACGTCAGGTCCGTTTTTTTTACGGCTATGCTAATTCGATTGCAAGTGCAAAAAAGATAGTTGTCTTTGAAAATATGCAATAACAAAAAATAAGTTTAGGTCGAAAAACAGTTGGCTATGCTAATTCGATTGCAAGTGCAATACAGATGGTTGTCTTTGAAAATATGCAATAAAAAAAATAAGTTTAGGTCGAAAAACAGTTGTCTTTCCCTCTAATACGCTGCAAAAGTAACATATATCAGCCAGCATTTAGCA
The DNA here is from genome assembly GCA_030265115.1 of Mopalia vespertina. Lineage (NCBI taxonomy): Eukaryota > Metazoa > Mollusca > Polyplacophora > Chitonida > Mopaliidae > Mopalia > Mopalia vespertina. The sequence goes on along the minus strand of JAQQZZ010034048.1, from coordinate 22,067 downwards.
GTGTGATTCTGTTTTTAACAAAACTTTTATCACGCACTTTTATCAAAATTGCTTGGTAATGGCTTCTATCTGAAATCGAATATGTATATCTATATTTCACAAGTATAATATTTGGTTATCTGAATACTATTACCAATCAATTTTCAAATTCAGAGCTACACCATGAACATTAAATAGTGCACATCAGATATACCACTGGGAAATTAAAAGAAAACTTCGATTATTTGCCTGAAACGTTTTATGTTTAAACAAACTAAACAAGCTGCTATTTATTGAAAGAATAATTCGATAATCGCGTCCTGTCCATTTTAACGCACAGCAGACTTGTAAAATATCCATCATCGGTTAGATTTTCTTCTCAAGCCGAAACAAATTGGACTTAAATACCTATATACGTAACATTGTACGTCAGATAAGCAACAGTTTCACAATGTCGCTATTGAATATTTTTGTCTGTTCATATATTGTGCACCGATTAGTCACAGATCATCTATTATAAAATCGAATAACTGTCCACTGGTTAAGTCTTACAGTTTTTGGTATAAGGCAACCCCTTGGGGTTACAATTATGACATTAGGGTGTTCTGTTTGTTGTCTTATCGTGCAATATTGACCGAATGATGATAGGCCCACCACAATTGAACGACACAGTTCTGTCAGAGCCAGTAAATGAGACTGGATCTTTTAGGTATTTATTGGCATATAAAATAGAAGAGGAAAATAATGAAATCATACGGCAAAGTTCAGGGCAATTAGTTATTAGTATAATGTGCTTCTCGGCAACAGCTTGAGGGGAACAGTCAATTTATCATTGAAGATCTACATGATAATCGTATCATATTCCCAATCATAACGAGCTGGGTCAAAGACGCCCTAATCTTGAATCTATAATGACTTTTGTAATTCTATGTTCTGGCGTGGATTCGGCTCAGTATCACATTATTTCACAAATACTTTAGATAGTTTCAATAAATTCTTCGAACATGTTATTTACAAGTCAAAGACAATTGTTCTGTTAAAATATTACTTGTTGACGCGTATGAAGCTATTGCAGTTATAAATGGAAATACAAATACTCTAGTGGAATCAATATCCTCAAACTGAATACGATACATTGATGCTGGTTATCGACATGACTGTGATGAAATGGTCGTTGATTCGAAGGCTTTTTAATATTTGACATAAGTGTACATTTATGATGTTATCAGCACAAAATACAATATAGTCAATATTCTAAAATGAGTAATCGTCATTATATCAACAATAAGGATGATGCAAAAGGATATAAGCCCACAGGTCTCATTATAACAAGAATATAGGAAGATGTAAAAGGATATAAGCCCACAGGACTCATTAAAACAAGAATATAGGAAGATGTAAAAGGATATAAGCCCACAGGACTAATACAAACAAAATGACACCGGTAACAATTAAAACATATTTGCTTTTATATTATGTCTACTGCTAATCGTGCACGAATATGGTTAAAAAAAATGAAATAAGATCTTGATTCAGGTATGGAAGATGATTCTATCAGGCTGTCTTCAATCAAGCTAAAACTCCCAAGATGGATGGTTATTTGAATTGATAATAAACACCTTTGTAAGCAATACCAATGACTTACATATTTCTCGTTCTGGTATTGTAAGTTATTAGCATATGCAATATACTCAAGCAGTGTTAATATCGGACACGTGTTAAGCGATTAATTTTCCAAAAAAACACAACATGGAAGACAATGCCGGGACACGATTGGTCCTTCACAGATACATGCCTTTATGTTGGAGCGAAGCAGGCACCAAAGCAAGGAGGATACATTAAGTTTGCATCTAGTTTACTCTTAACACGTTTTCAATCGGGGATAAATATAAGTACTTAGTTTTGGTGTTATTTATTACTACTTTGTGTTTGGGTATATGCGAATTACAAATTATTCCGTCAGAAATACTGTTGCTATACAAAAAGCGACACTTTCTTGATGTGTGCATGACAATGATGTCTTAAACGATGAATTCATATTGTAGTGCCAAACATCGCATGTGTTTCCGAGTCCATTGTATGAACAGCCACAATACTGATCCGGATACGGTGCTTTCTGTGATTGATATTATAGTGAGTACGTTCGCTGTGATCTTCATTCTGTTTAACTCTGAATTGTCTTATATAAATGTTTGGATAAAGTGTAAAAGCCTTAAAAATTGTTGCAACGATAGTCATATCCACACTGATAACATATTCGATTTTTTATTTTGGCTCTAGAACTACGCAATATTTCTGTTTGACGTTTACACGATAATATTTTCTGGACGACTACAAGACAATGTACTACAAGCGACAGTATACATATGTGTATTCTCCTTTTTTGCAGGTTGAAACCCGTCCGGGAATCGAACCCGGTGCATTTACTGTTGGCACCGAATCGCCAACAGTAAATGCCGGCCACTCAGAAACCCGGCCTTTTACCAAATAGAAGGTTAGCCAGCTGAAGTCTAGGTAGCGGACATTCACTACCCCTCTGATAGGAGTGTGACACAGCTCCTAACGCTGAAAGCAATGAATTATTTTTGTGTCTTTTAGAAAGTGAATATTAACAATATGTTCGTTATTTTGGGGGTAACACTTTCTTAGTTTGAACAGATGTTAGTTCAGAAAATTTTGCAGGATGAAACCCGTCCGGGAATCGAACCCACGACCCTCATAGTCAGGCACCGAATCGCCAGCAGTAAATGCCGGCCACCTAGAACACTGAGCTTTCTACAAAATATTTATACATTTCTGTTAAGGGTTATATAACCAAAGTCGTTATCTACCGCTATACATTATTTTATTTTTATTCCATAGGGTTTCTTGCCTGATAACCAAGGCTATGATTTCATACAACACATTCCTATATTCGATTCCAACAAATAAATATCTCATAAAAAAACCTCGTCCAGACAAACAGTGATCAGATGTTGGCATCTGTAGCTGGTTAAAATTGTTGCGTAGAACAGCAAAATAGCCTGGTTCAATAACCTTTCCAGATCTCTACAAGCCTGAAATGTTTACATCTTCCGAAAGTCTATGCATAATAATTACGTCCCCGAAATCTTAAAAGTAGAAAACAGTCATTGTTTGCTTTTTAGAATTGTGTTATGAAGTGTATTCTTTTTGACGATCTATGCCAACAATTATCAACGCGACGTGGTATGAACTCAACGATGGATTACTGATACAAACCAAGACATTATTTCAAATATAGACGCAAATCACGCAGCTAACAGCGGCCTTACTTAACCGACCACGGTATTAAAACATACTCTCATTATCATTCGGAAGACGTACTGTAAAAGCTGACCACAAAATTTAACCTCTCGTAAGTTTTACAATGAGAACATAAAACCCCCTTCCCTCCGCCACTACCATCACACACATTAGTAATCCTTATATCATAAACAAAGGTTAAATCAACTTGAATACTGTTCTATTATTTTCATCGAATTGTGTATAATCTACACTCTGCATCTACTCTGAGACGAGGTGATCCTCAAAATCACGCCCACCTCTTTTTATTCAATTTATGTATTGTATAAAGACTATCTGCCTTCGGTGGTTATCAGAAATACAGAAGTAAATCGGTATGAGAATGATTGGTGTCCCAATATTTCCTTCAAATCTCTGGATGTAGAAGGACCTCGAGCTCGAAACAGACTATCTGACTAACTCTCTTTTTATAATTATCCAAATGTCATATATTGATTGATGGATTGATTGATCGATTGATAGCGTTTCGAATCTGAATGATTCTATATTCATAGACTGATAGAGTGTTAAGTACCCACATGAAATTTGTCAATACTATGTTAGATTTGCTCTATTTTTATGTCCATCACAATAGTGTTGGTGTTCAGGCAGGTGTTTGTTGGAGAGAGTGCTGTCATGAAACTGTCAAACATACAACACACTAAAGACAATTACTGTTATCCCCCAACAACAAAAACATGCTTTTAATGTCATATATCTAGTCCATATAGACTGTTGATACACTTAGCTGTGACATTGATCTTCTTTAACTTAACAAGCATCATTATGCTTTGATATGTGAATGTTTATTAATGTTGCGTTAGATAACGCAAAATACAGATCAGTTCAAAAGATGACACAGTGATTTTAATTATATGATCATATTTGCTTTAAAACCGACATGAATGTTTGGCTATGAATCGCTACAGAAAAATAGATTTTCACATTGACGGAGTGAGCGTGTAAAGAGAAATTAGTCGTTATTTCAAAAGCTCCAAACGTCTCTTAGAGTCCATGTATATCTGGATGTAGACTATTTGTCAGCCAGTGTGTAACTTCTATGGTACATAATTGTGCCTTGTTAATAGTAGCCTATGGATTTTTTTCAAACGGTGCATTACTGCACTTTCTTTGAATTGTCAATTTCAGAAGCATCCATAAAAACAAGCTGTGACAAAGGTTAAAGGCTTTCATAAATATTTGTAACCATGGATACACTCACGGTGACAACATATTGGATTCTTTCGCTATGAAAACCCATGTGTTAAATATTTGTCTCTGTGAAGACAATATTTAAAAATACACTAAATCGCAGGGATGCGTCATGATCACACTTGAATAGGGTATATTCTACTATGTAGGATACATTGTTAAAACAATTATGCCTATATATTTTTACAGTTAGCATTGAAAAAATATTAGAGTAAATAAAAAATTTATTTAAAGCACTCATGTCTATAAATAAAAATAAGTCCTATATACCAAGCGGTTTATCTTTTACATGTGGAAATTCGCAACACAATTTAAGAAGCGACACATACAGTGTATCTGTGCCCATATATACTAATCAAATGCCAGTGTTATGATTTTTCAAATAACAGCGCTTTTAATACCCACTCTGCAATTGCCCATTAGTGGGATAAAACAAGTCATTTATGAATTCGCTCCCGCCATTTTAATTCAATACCACTAGCCTACTATTTGCATAAAAGTGTTTAAAAGGAAAGTTACCAGCTATAGAAGTTGATAAATTACTTATGTCCTAAATGTAATGTTTTAACACATTATAGGAAACGTGCTAATTCTGTGAAAATACGGTAAATAGATTAGCTGTTCTCATTACTCGGGGATAACATATTTGTAAAACCTTTGGACTTGTTGTCGAGGAAATCGTTGCCAAACAAGAGATTGTAAGCATATAAATGTCTTAATAAAACACAAGTCAATAAGTTGACAACAGCCACTAAACACAATGAATGACTATAACATACAAGCAAACCGGTTTATATTCCCGGGACGTGACACAAACATCATTAGAGGTTGATTAAACTTTTGAAAAACTTCCATTGTTGCCGAAGAGGGATGGATCAGCGAACGGTATCTTTTCTTTCGTTTGCTTTTTATTTAGTTGGCATTTTGTCAAAGGTTTGCCGTAGACGACTTGGGTGTTAAATTTTTTTTATGATAATTGGGCAAACCAAAACAAAACATTTGAAATAAAATAGTGATAAAAAGGAATGGCAGTTAAACTTTCAATCTACTTGACCAAAAGTCAACGGGGATGAATTTCGTCTTAAAAATACGTGATGAACGTTAAATCATTGAACAAGGCGAAGTGTCCGGACGTAAAGCTAATGCTGAAACCTAGCGAGACAGAGTAGATTAATTGCCAAATCTTGCAAACAATTAATTGATCACACCATTTGTTTTAAGTGCAATTCTTTTGTCGCTAAGGACGATTTTTTAAATAAAAGATTGATAAAGCCAAATTTTCCAGTCTGAAGAGATAGCACTTCAAATAGTCTCTAAGGTATGTTACATATATTAACAAAATGCTCATTATGGTTACCTGCCTAATTGTTACCTGATTGTTAGTGTGTCCGTTCCGAGTTATATGTCTTAAACTTCAGTTATCTAATAACGATAGCCGGCCAATCACTGGAAGCCGCCAGTAATTGTATCCTCGTCCATTTAACATCAGTAGTTTAACAAATTTACGCAACATCACAAAGTCTGCCAACTGTCTTTTAAAAAATATTTCTTTGGTAACAATTGCTTAATAAAACCCTCTAGTGAATTCCAGGATTGGATATATAGTGTGCCAATGAAACCCAACATATCAGGTAACAGGTTAACGAGAACTTCACATGGTATAGATCTGTCAGCGCACTATCGACAGCAGAATCGGCTCATATTCAAATTGATCACGAACTGGGTCAAAGGCGATACAATCTGTAATTTAATTCTGTCCTTTATTTTTGATCTCAGAAATGATTTCTGACTTTATCAACATTTAATACTGTATGTGACCTCAGCGTGTACATGACAAAGGTGATTAATCCTTTAAAACACGCACCTCGTTGACTCCTATTCAAATTATTGCAATTCTGATCGGAAATATACATTATTTAAAATAAACTTTCGGAAGAAATGAGAATCGGTAATAATGATGGGATGAAAGAAAATAATACACACCCATATGAATAACAAAAAACAGTTGATACAAACGAACATTCTCATAGATATTAAAGGCTTTTGTGAAATTTTAAGGTTACATATGCTAAAATTACTTTTTTCAGAGATTTTATTTAACGAATATGGTTTTAGAAAGCTGAAATACAATTTGGTTTACATTCAGTTTTTATTTCATTAAAAATGAAATAAGTAAACAGTTATAGAGCGATTAAGACAGTTATTGATGGCATGGTGTATTGTTGCACCGAGTCCATGTAATCTCCCCCTGGTGATAACATAGGTGGACAACGCTGAGAGGTAATCACATTTCACCTGTGTTGCTGCTAATCTTCCAAGGGTCGTTGTTGAGACAAAATGAATTACGATAGGTCATCCTCACACTACACGGCAGAGTCATGGCTGGTCTTACTTTGGTTCTATATTGAGAATTTTGCAAAGTCAGTTTATATAATTGCGGTTATATAGTAACCCTAAAGACACTAACCATGATGTAATGTATACATTGACCTTCTATTGACAGTTTGACCTACACTAAATCTTTTATTCTTATCACGGATTTGAGAATTCCTTTGCTTATTCCCAGTGTTGAGTAAGTTATTTTTTAAAAAGTAATTAGTTACAGTTACTAGTTACTTCTTACAAAAAGTTAATAAATTAGTTACTCAGTTACAAATTACTTCAGAAAGTAACTATTGCGTTACTTTCAAGTACAAAAACAGCTTCAATTAAAGTAACGCGCCACATTTTGTTGGCAGTAACGGTAACGGTGTTATTAGGATTGGAAGAGTAATCAATTAGGTTACTCGATGCTGAAAAAATAACGCCGTTATTCCCATCATTGGTCTAAGATTCCTCCATAGTTGATCTTGTGATCTGAGATTTGTATTCGAATGAATTTATATTTAACTGAATCAGAAATAAAACCACACTTAACTATAATGTGTCATTATTTTTTCCCCACTCTGCTACATTTTAACCTGAGCATGTACACACGTTTATTGCAATATTTTATGGTATGAACATAGCCAAAACTGACGAAGAGTCACACCTGTCGCCACTTCGTTCCTAGCAGCTTGTATAAAATTGATTTATTTTTTTAATTTATATAAATATATAAATAATATATCCTTATACTTCGACCTTCCGCTATTAGCTGCCCACATACAGTCCATGCGAATCGAACCCGAGGTGAGCGGTATGTGTGGGAAAATCATAGTCTTTCTGTAACGTGCACGCTAGACCGCACGGCGCCCTCGTTACATATGTAGGTCAATGTTGTGCACATGAGATTGTGGGCATCACACTGTCGTAACAAACAAATAGGCGTATCAACTAAAATCATAAAACAAGAACGACGAAATAAAACGTTGTAAATAGATAAATCAATGCGCAGGATCCTGGGAATACATGTGTGAGCCAGGAGAGTTTATCATCTGTGTTCGTTAGTTGAGCCCGCTCCTATATCACGATGAAAATAAACATTTGACTGATTATTGCAGTATGCGGACTAGTCAATGCCAAGTTCAGACAATCACATAGTCGTTTTTCACCCAAATGTCTTTATTACGTTCTTCTTGCAGCCAAGACAAAGTCTAGGAATGTTATAAGTAATTGTGTGTATAATAGAATGACACAAGGCATATAGATGGAAAACAACTTATGTTTATTAACGGTGCGATGTATCGATAAAGACGCTAATGTAGCACCGTTAATAACATAAGTTGTTGCCCATATATATGCCTTATCTTAATATTACAAGCTTCTAAATACCACTCACGAATAGTGTAGATGCGACACGAGAAATACTGCCAATACAGACCGGCCTACCCTAGAAGAAATTTATGTGTAAAAACATTCCTTTTTATGAGTATTTTCTTACCATTATGTGTATTTTCGTGATTATGCAAAGCATAGAATTTTCATTTCTGTGAGTATTATAATGGCCTATTGGTGTATACAACATAAAGTATGTGTACAAAATACTCCAGAATACACCAGGTAGGCAGGTCTACTAGTACAACGTGACCACTTGCAGCAGACCGCGATTTGTTTTCTACGACTGTAGTTCAGCAAGACTTCTCTTTCAGCATAACATAATAATCTTGACTCCTCACAACGATCTATGGATCACGATCAGAGTCGGAAAAGACGCAGTTGGCCACAGATATGACTACGGCCCGGTCGCGACTTTGAAAAACAGAAAAAAATCGCGCTCTGTCTTAAACATCGTCTTAGGAAAAGCCATCAAACATGTGTATGGCGTAGTTCTGACATTATCGTTTGCGTTTGTTTTTTTGTTACTAGTGCATTATTTATGTTTCTAGCAGTTATCAAGAAATTTCATCGGAGCATGTTAATGCGACTTTGCTTCGAGAAATAAATGAAAATAAAACTTGATACAACGTCGCAAATGTCTGGACAAACACACATTAGTCTAATGGAACCTGTCTACCCGAGCAGACGGCCCAATTTATCAAATCTGGATGGACAGTTCAATCAGATCTTATTCCAAATCATAACATCCGGACTCCTCTGTTGGTCCTTCCATATGGAATTCTATAGAATAGAGACTTCTGGCAAACGTTCTCAAAACTTTTTCAATACACGTCTTGACAAAAACGTGACTGCTTTTAAATATATACATTGCCTGGCCACCGAGTATCTACTATTGTGAGCAGAAATGAAATATAGCCAAGAGCTGCTCATAGATTGCGTCAAGTCCTTTGGTTGCAATTAAATCTGTTTATGATGTTTTGACTGGGAGCTGATCATTTATCGATCACTCTATATTATCCTGGTACACGTTCTTAAATTGGAATACACACACTCCGAATAGTACCACATATTTATTGTTACATCAAATTGGAACAAGATATTTAAGCAAACATAAGCTGTACGTCAAAAAAACAAAACAACACGATTGCCAAATAACGAATGTACAACGATAAATATATTTGTCTTAAATACCACCCAGACAGTTTATCAGTTGCAAAAGTACACTGCAGTAATGGCGATAAATGTAACAAATTATGCGAGAGCTTTGTAGGTATGACATTGCACATGTTTAACAATTATGTCCAGACATAATGCAAAGAAAAATAGTTTTGGCACAATCTGGATGTATCCAATACAGAATTGTCTATTATTGTAATATCACGTGTTAAACAAAATTAAAACATAAGAAATATTGGATAGAAATTGACCATAGTTTCATTCAAATTGAAGACACGAGAATGGCAAACGAAGTATCCATGGGTGGGTGAATATTAAATAAAGACAGCTGTGCGAATCGCGATAAACTATTACATCATGCTCTTTTTGCGAGGGAAACAAGATTGATAATTTTTTTGCTGTACCTCTAAGAACAAAGTGGCCCCGACAGAGACCGATCTGTAACAGGATATTTTAAATATAACTACTTCTTTTCGAAACTTTTTATGTTGTACGCCTAGAAACCTTCATTCAGAGGAAACACTTGTAAATAAGAGCCAAACTGTTTCTTAGACTGAGCTATAACATTTCAATGGAAACAACACTACGGTGAACGCGTTTAGCTTGAATCATAATAATATAAGTAAGGATTTAATTTCAGCGTTATTTTATATGACGAGTACATTTACTTTAGTAGTTTTAATTTGAATTTAGATGAAATACCATTTAATGCTGGGTAAAGGAATAATAAATATTATAAGAATGTCCTGATATAATTGTATGATAGGCCAGAGTTCTGTTATAAATGGTAGGCCAGAGCTGTGTTGCAAATGGCGGGTGGTTGGAGGGAGCTTCCTGCTGCCCTGGCGCTTTCTGGGCTAAAGAGGAACAGGAAGCCGATATGTTTGTCCTGTGATGTTTTTCTTTGTTGTCACTGGTGTCCGGGGTGGTTTCCTTAGGCCATTGGGTTGGCACCCCGTCACGTGAATGAAATAACCTTAAGTACGGCGTTACACCTCAATGAAATAAACAAACAAACTGTTATAAATGAGATTTGAGTATGTGAAGTTTTAATAAAAATACAGGATACAGGTGATGTGTATGTCTATTATCGGTGTGGTTGTAGTTTTATAGCATTCTGAAACTTCTTGTAACAGAAGATTTTCAGCCATTTGTTTAAAGACGTATCAGTTTCCGGAGAGCCGCGTACATTTAGGGACACCATTTGTTTCCCCTGAAAATAAAAATAATACTTTAATTTGGAGAAACCTAAGTTTTACCTTACCCAGGGGCCTTTTCTTCTGAAAATAAAAATAATGCTTTAATTTGGCGAAGCCTAAGTGTTGCCTTACCCAGGGGCCTTTTCTTCTGAAAATAAAAAATAATACTTTAATTTGGCGAAGCTTAAGTGTTGCCTTACCCAGGGGCCTTTAATATTTCCTATGGTTGTGATTCGACACTATGATGTGATTATTTGATGGCTGTTGTGAGATTGAAAAGAAGGCTGGAACGACCATTAGCCGATTTACAATGTAAATTTGCCGAATCCCTGTGTGAGTTGATATTTACATAATAGAAAACCCTTTCATCAAAGCTGCCTATGCCTAATAGTGACTCTTTACATCGATATCCACCATTATACAACGGGCGTTTTCGATGGGGTCTATTCATTGAACACATATTGATGATACGCTAAACAACCGTTCTTCCTTATAATAGCCAATGTAGTGTAATTCAAAAACTGTGTGACTTTGTTTACACTTTTTTGACATTTCTGCGCAACTCTTCTGACAAAAATTGTAAGATGTTCTGACAAAGAATTCTTTTATAACCGTGTGTAACCATGGCTACACTTGATTTGACAACACAACACAATCTTTTCTTTTAGAGATTAGTCTACATGTGGTCAATGTTTGTTGGTACCGAGGTAAGTTATCAACGTTCCAGAATATGGGGAATACAGCCTCATATGGGTCGGGTTAGATTACGTATCCAGGTAAGCTATAAAGCTAAAAAATAAACAGATAAAACGTCAAAATTTGTGTCTGTAGCACTAAACACAAATACTGTTCAATATTAAAAAAAATGAAGAGAGAACGGTTTAATTTCATTTCCCGTTTTATACCAGTTTGATGTGGGAGAGGAACAAAAACACCTACAAAACGATTAAAAGAGTTTAAACAAACCGGAGCACAACCATCGTAAAGTGGTCTATGGTCAGTCCGTTAGATTTCTTGTGCATGGCGGGATGACTTCACCGGATAACATCTTTATAACAATCTTTTCACTGGTTAATTATCGTTTAAAATTAATAGCCCATTTTGAAAGCATTTCTGGACAAGCATTGTTTTGAAATCTGGCACAGGTTAACAATTGTAGAGAGAAATGCTAGACTGTATTTGCTACCAATTAAAATATGCTATTACGCTGGTCCAATAACCTTCGTATATAGTATTTCTTTCTCAGATGCTGCGCACAGTTAATTAGAAGCTAGATTTTACGGCAATAGTATCGGTATCGGCTTTAATCACAACTATAAATTATATGTTGAGTTAGTATTTTTCAGCCTGGCTGAAAACTTCTAATGGTCAATGTATTGGTGATCCTTGCCACCAGTCATGGAGGCGTTTAACGATGAACCCACAATTGATGAGCATGTACACCGAGTGACAAATCAGTTCATTAATTATACTCTCATTTGTGAAAGTGGATGATGGAACTTACGTTGGCTGGTGAATAGCAAAAAGCGTCTGGTATGGAGAATTTAGTTTTACCAAAGTTGTCTTAGATAAAGACCGTTTTCTACTTTCGCTGTTTATAGCATCCAAATATACGTCTAGTGACAGCAATCTAATCCGTTCCCCTTTCTCAATTAAACAGTTGTCAATGCTGCAGACAATCATTTTATCTAAATGTCAAAAAAAAATATCCTGATTATGTAAAAATTATGACCCGCACAGCAGAAAAATCGACAGAAAGAAGTTAAAAATAATCAATAAATTTTCAGATCGATACTTTTACGAAGCTAGGCAAATCATTGAAAACATTACGACAAATAACTTACACATTTTGGCAATCAAGCTTTCGGAAAAATCTTTTCAAGATTTGACATCCGAAAGCTTGATTAATTGTATAAGTTATTTGTCGTTATTTTTTTTCAAAAACTTTTAGATTTAACCTGATTATACCTCTCTGGATAAGTCAACATTACCATGCATATTGGAAAACAGTTTTCCTTTCACCCAGATAAGCGACATGTTGAACACAAAACTGCGATGATATAAATTATGCAGCTTTATCAGATTTGATAATTGTGAAAACAACCATTTACACTATATCTTCTGAGATAATCCACATTTAATTTTGTTTGTTATCAATCTGAGATGAAGGTATTTAGAACACAATGTGAAGACAGCAACTGAAGAAATTTACAAATTATTTTTTTTTAAAAGCAACAACTTGACAAAATATAGGGAATACATGATTGCCTCTACATTCCGGGGACGGATCAACCTTTAAATAGAGGTAACTGACAAATGTCAAATTGACTGATATGAATTAACTATTAATCTTGCCTTACCTGTGTCATATTTTTTATTCTGAACACAATAGTTAAGGGTTCTCAAGCAACTAATTAGGATGATCACACTTGTTTTGAACACACTGTTTCCTAATTGATTGGAAATATCTAAGCACATTTAGGGCTCTATTTGTTAGATGTGCCTGTGAGTGAACTTCCATAATAAAGCGCAAATCAGCAATGATACCATCAAACTGGTAACTAGAGAATAAATCTCCCCTTATTGGCAGAAAAAAATCCAGATAGATTTCTACGTTAAATGTGTATCGAGTGATACATTTTCTCGCCATTACATTTGTTCTTCAGGCCTAAATCGTAGGACTTAGTTTGCCAAATGATCGTTTTGTGTTGTTTTATGAGTAGTGGTGATGTTGTTTTGTATGTGATGTCCGTATTACTAATGTGCAAATCCTGTTGATTTATGAACAGCACTTACACCATGCCGATGTTCCTTAGGTTTACCGATCACAATTTAACAACACCACCGAATGAAAACGACTGTGTATGTGACTCGAACGTTTAATTGTCCATGAAACAAATCGACAGCACTGCCATGTTAATACGAGCGACAAAGTTGAATAGTTGAATTCAACATGATGGATATAAAGTAAGCCATTTAACAAAACGAACACGATAATAGTGTTGTTGATCATTAAATGTGTTATAGATTCAGGGCACTTAGTTCGGGATGATAATTACGGACGGAAACGATTATTCTTTGTTGTATTGCTTCTATAGTTAATAAAAAACAAAAAACCTTAACTCGGAACTGCTTTTCGATAATTTTTTTTTAATTCTCTCAGCGTATGTTTTTCCTACTCCAATTTGTACAGTCTTTTTTCAAATTTCCGTTGCTGATCGGAATACGAAAAAGAAAAGTTAATTAGAACTGAGTAAAATTCCGTTGTCATTTGGAGAACAGCCAGTCTAATGTGAATTTGTCAATGAAAAACAATGGACTAAGCTGAATGCTATAGTTATGGGGCCAGTTGCTCGAAAGATGATTAGCCGCTAACACCAGATTAAATTGTTAATACCGGGTTAGATATATACCTTCAACATGGCGTGACGTCATCTAATAGCGGATTAAATTTAAAAGTGCTTCGAGCAACTGGCTCATAGACGTTAATCGTCTTCAACTAACTGTGGATTATTTGTAACATCTGTACAGCCGCGATTGAGCATTTGGGTAATTTCATTATCATCTCTGTTGTTTTTCTTGATATCGAATATTAATATTATACTTTCAATATAGTCTTTAAACTCGTAAGACATTGCATTTCAGAATTTCTTTGAAGCAAATCGAAATGAAATATTGAGTACACACGTGATTTATATGATGCTATTTCTGTTATAAATAACTGATCACCACTGGTCATATATATTATAAACAAGCATGAGAACAATTATATAAATTAAACTTTATATTGTCCCAAAAACGTGAAGAACACTACCTGCTTCATAGCGTACATGGGCTTTCTTGTCAACATTATACTGTAACTCTGAATTTTATTGACAGACTTTTTCAACCTAATGCCACAAGTGAACCATTGTGCCTCTGCCAACTCAAATTTTTATTTTATAATTATCAATGACACCGTTTGTGCAATTTATGGTACTTGTCACCATGGTTACCATATGTGGCTAACGTTTTTATGACACCCACATGATAGCGTATATTGGATTTGCTAAAGATCTCGGGTTCTTCAACGGTTAACTGTCTGTATGTATACGAATTTCAGGGGACTTCCTTATTCAGGAATGGGAGATAGCAAAGACGTAACACTTCGATCATCTCCTATCTATCGATCCAATAAACGCATTTTCTCGCCGATTTCCATTAACGATACATAGTTAATTACGAACCATGACCTAACCAATGATGTGAATTGTTCATCCGTCTTTAGTAGACCATCGATAACAGAATACCGCAGCGGCTAGCTACATTAGATAATGGTCGATACATTGACTCGGTAAACTTGTTTTCCATAAAGTCTCTTGCCGTCCGTTAGAGACATAAGTCTAGAAGCCTTTTGTGGGCGTTTACAAAAGAAACGGCCGAAGAGAATCGTGGAGTCTGCTCTATTCTATTGAGTCTCAATGTTCTTTAACAGTAACCGCTGCGTAAAACAAAAATATATACAAGCATTCTGCTTTTCGATTATCTTTGATAGATGTAGAACGACACCAGTTCACGAGTTTGTGCCCCACAAATGTCAAACATTTTTAAAACTTTTATTTGAGCAATTGACAAAATATAAGGCTGGTGCAATCTCATGTAATAGCACAAATATTATGTTAGGCCTCGCTGGACACCTTGGGCTAAAATGGACAACAGCATTTGTATCCCTTTAATCTGTATGATAGTGAATAATTACCTCGATATAGTAATTACAAATGTTTAATTTTGGTCTTTAATTAAGTTTTCCAGTGATGATATTATAGTCAATGAAAAAGAATTGGGAAATAATGGGATTATCACAGCAGACGACGCTTAGTACTATATTTTTTTGGTTATATGTTGAGATGATCTAATATTGAATGAAGTAATATGTATATTACACCGTAATATCTAACTACGTGATCGGTCTTTTGAAACAGCCTTAACCACATGCTGACCGATCAACTGTAGACTGAATTGATAATCAATCATCAAGTGCTTAATAAACTGATTTAGTTCGTGTGATAATAATTCTATTACAAGAACAAAACACTAAAAAATTCCATGTATTTCTTTCTTGGGGAATAATTTGATTTCCCATCAGTTTTTAAAGTTATCATTTGATCTACACAAATTTGATATATTTTCACAAATATATAATTTTGTTGCACAGAAAGAAAGTTTGGTTGCCTCCACCGGGATTGGTATAGGTACAATAAATTCCTACGTAAGTCTTCGTCATGATGGACTTTGAAATATGTTTTCTAAGAATGAACCAAGGGTCCAGCAAAGACATTGAACACTCCGTATGTGGCCACAAGAAGGACCTCTGTTATCCAAAACAGGACAGTGAAGCTAGGGGAGCGATACCTTTACATTAGGGTCACATCGAAGTAGTCGAAGGAAGAAAAACTATAGCAGAAAGCAGAAGCTTTCGAATATCTCCTCTATCAGAGGACCAGAAGCATGTCAAACTGGTCAGAGAGACCATGATGGAGCACTTATTTCAGAACCTTTAATCCAAACTCTTGTTACGAGGATTATACTAGAAGTGATATCGACCATACTGGGTTGATGAATTGATATGTGCTTTTAAATACGGTCCGTTGGTCACCTATTCAAGCTGTTGGCCGAAAGGCCGTAATATTGTTACAGAAGACGAATCTTCATGTTGCTTTGACCTTATCTCGACCACGTAAAACTCTTTCAGCAGACGGAGCCTTAGGTATATAAGCAGATGGAAATAATATATCTATATATAGTAAAGTTGCCAAAAATTGTCAATGGGTTTACGGGAATTTGTTTGAAGCTAAAGAAAATAACTTTCGTTACATAAATAATAATGTATGACCAAACTTTTTAGTTTATCTCTGCGTGGGTATTTAATCTTAACGATAAAATCATCTGTTAGTTAAAGACACACAAAACTACTTACAGGTAGCTTATCATTCTCTGAATCTTGTGTTGATTCTGTTAAAGCTAAAGCTAATGGTTGGGTGTGATATGTATCGAGGCCACTTATTGTGAATAAAAGTGAACAAAAATTCATTGGTTGGGCTACACAATAATCCTGTCATGAATATGCATTTCACATGTATAGATTAGAAACATGTGTGGATAATGATTATGGTTTTGTGTGTAAAAGTCTGTCCGTACATGTCTTTTGGGGACCGATACGTCGTAATATTTAAAAAGTATATAGTTAATCAGCTAATGCAAGACCCTTTCTACTGGTATTGATTGCAAGCCGATATGTTCAGAAACAAATGTGATTAGTGTTTGATTTAATCGCCACGGCCTTTCAATTGGTTTATCAGTATGTAAGTTATTCCACAACGGTTCCCCACCTCAAATCTTCTGAAAGAAAAAAAGAAGCCGATTGGCTATTTTACAAGCGTAGTCACACAGTCTATACTTATCACTGGACAGCTCTCTTGCTATAATACCAGTGTGTTTCAAGTAGTGACACTGTGTTTACTAAGCACTGGAAAAGTCCTGTGTCTAAGAATTTAAGATATCTCGAGTTTTTGGTCGTCCATAGTGGCCCTTGCACATCTAGTTTGAATATCATCTTGTGTCACTGTGTGAATTAGCAACTGTCCATCAGAGCATCTCAAGGTGACTCAGCGCCGGGTGGTTTGTGGTTTGTTAAGCTGGAAGCACTTAGCTGCCCACTAATTAGAAGTTGTTACATCATGTGGCAAATAAACGGTACGCAGATTTTACTGGGCAAATCTCCAACTTACTCCTTAATTAACGTCGTTAAAATGTTGGCCAAAGCACAATGGGAGACATTGGCACATTAAGGAGCTTATGTCACGACATGTCATATTGTATTAAGACGGATCTTTCGTTCAAAGTAATCTGCTAACTGATTTACTTTATTTCAACAGATTATTACAAAATTTATGAAACAAAATTCACGAAGCTTCCATTAACATACATGTACAACTTGAGTTTATTCAAGGTACAGAGATCCGTGTAGTTATCACGCTATATTAAGGACACAGGACAGTACTGACTGCAATTGTGTAAATATGGGTTAACGTACTTTCCCTTATGTTTGTGTGGTACAGTTTTTAACCGTTATCTTTGTTTACAAAAAAATAAAAATAATGAAAAAATACTCTTGTTTAAAACTTATTAAACATCAAAGACAACACTCATTGTTCTTTAACATTTATGCAAGTTGGCAGTGATATCTGTTGGATGTATAGTCTAACTCTCGTTACTGGCCAAAATTGCAGACAAAAGCGAGTCAAGTATCTTTTCATTTAAAATGCATAGGCCTATGCCGTTGTTAAGCCCGGCGTCACCATATCGCGCACAGAGAGGTACGACAATATATAAATATCATCCATTGTCACTGTTTTACGATTTCAACATGAGGCAAGACTTTTCAGCAATAATGAGATTTTTGGAATCTTATCCCTCCTGCCAAGTTCTCATCAACAGAAAGTAAAGCGTGTATGTACAAATCTGTTTCTCTGTGTGTCGTCGGCTGCTTGAAGTAGTGACGCTAGCCGTAGAAAACTCATTAACGTGAAAGTGTTTAGAACTAGGGGTCTGTTCTTTTATGGATTACTCAGTTTCAGTTAAGACTACTATTTAAAATACTAATCAGGTAGATGTGTTAAAAGGTACAACGTTGCCACACTTGCAAGCCGATCTGTTCAAAACAAGTTTGTAGTTTCTTCTTGTCTGTGGATAAGCATGTGATATCGTTCAGTGCAATGCGCACTTACCTATTGGCAAAATGTAAATGTCAATGTTATTATCAAACCTTTCTTACAAGATAAAGTCATGATACATGTTGTTTTTGGAGGGCTACTTAGTTCATCTCTTATTTACTTTGTGTCTCAAAGCTAGAGGTGTCTATAATTAAGTGAATCAATTGCATGGCAGAGCGAGTTTGATCTTTGGTTTATATTCCAGGGAAGAAGAACAAAAGATATATTAGACAGTACATCCTCTGATTATTTACCCATCAATAGTGGAATTGACTGACACAATACATGTGTCTATCGACATATTTATGGAGATTACTGAATTTGAAGACGAATACAAATTGATCTGAAAATATCGTCTAACTCAGACAACAGCTTGAGCAGGAGAGCATCACGTTTGATGGAAAATAGTCAATTTATCAATGCATTCGAGCTGGCAATAGAACCTAGTCTGATTTCCCTTTTTGAAGTCAGGTTAAAGTCGCTATCCATCATCTGTGTGTGTGATGCCGGAGTCGGATTTCACGAGGACAAGTTTCAGGAATAACTTTTTATAAACTTCCTTAATGAGCCCATTCCATGATAAAATAAGTTTTAATATTTGATTTAATTGCTATTCTTATAGTTAAATATCTGCTGGCTAGTTACGGGAAAAGGACGATTACTGAAAATATTTTATCTTATTTTTACGATAAGCTCTTTAAGTGGATTTGAAGACTATTAAAAAAACTGGCATGGGAAATGTGTCAAAGTTTGTTTTTGTGATATATGGACAACTATCTTTGTCTTGTCCAAAGTTTATTTCCTTGTTGCTGTCCACTAAACATGTGTTTATATAACAGGAACATAAAGTGTTAATCGTTTGCGGTACACGTTTTGTTTTAGATCAATTGTAGTAACGTCAACAACCATTAAATCAGTTTAAATGTTTCTGGGTTTCCGGGTTGACTATGATTTCAATATATTTTTAATGTTTGTTAAGCAAATACCATATTATATGATATGACCAAGTCAAGCAGGCAGTATGTATTACACATAATCTATATTCCAAGGGCAAAAAACCCTCGAAGATATAGAAGATAACACATTGTGGAAAACGAGCTGCATCTCATTCACCATCAATATCTGCTCATGTTTACTAACTGCTGTGTTGCAGTATGTGTCGATGGACACGGATTTCATGAGATTACTTGTACAAATAAGGATTGATCCACTGACGTGTTATGCAACAAACCTTTCTTACTATATGTTATGAAACGTAAACAATTCTCATGGAAATCTCCGGATAAAACAATAACGTTATGCAATTTTAACACAATACATGGCTACGTGTACTTTTCGAATTTTAAAAGGGTAAAATTCTTTGTCAGTGGAAGTTTAACAAAATTTCCCTCTTTATCTATAAATATGAAAAAAAAACCATATATAAACGGTAGCAAAATATGTATCTTTAATACAACGTATACATTCATGTTCTTCGCTTGGTTGTTACAAAATGGTCACACCCTTTCCTTTGGTGGGTTTGATGTTTGAATTAAATTCTTTTTTTTTTTAATGTTGGTATATGATTAGTGTTACATCTAACAGCATAGTGGGATAAATATCGGAGCGGCTGAAATCCCTCCAAAATCGACATCGTTTGTAACAGATTTTCTGCATTGAATCTGTTAGACCGATCTATTCAATCTTGTTGGACTTCGTTCCATTGAGCTAGGCCTTATAATGGGAATGTAATCCGCTATGCTGGGAGTAATCAAGTTAAAACGTGCCGCGATACGATGAAATGGGGCTTCTCCTAGAACGAATATAGCTTTTGGGTGGTCCTATTCACTTGTATGAAAGAAATGCTTAAGGCACCGTGTAAACAGGCACGATAAAGACAAGCACATAGTAGTAAGTGTGTCATTTTATCATGTGTCATGCCATTGTTTTGTAAATATTTATATGGTGGACCTGAACTTGTAAAAAGTGCCTTAAAAAATGACGAAGACCCTTCTCATTATTATTGTATTGTTTCTGACTAACTATGGGATCAATTAGTAATTCAAATATTGGCAAACCAATAACAGCTTCTACTTTAATTTTCCGGACGTCACTTTCTAGTTTACAAGTAAATAATAAATATGTAATGGCAAGAAATCAAAGATTGATTGGTGTCTAACGCCATGCTCAAAGGTGTTTCCCTTAATAGTATTTGCTAAACTTAAACAACAATTTTTTAAAAGTTTTTCGCTAAATGTATCATGGAAAATTACTGTTCATCAAGTGCTAAGTCAAGCAGTATGTCTATATTGGAAATATACAGGCCAAAGGATAGAAAATTCTATGTAAATATATACATAGATGAACCTGAACTCTAGTTCTATAGCATAATAGATATATTATGCAAATTAACAGTTTGGAAAATAAACCAATCACACATCAATAGCGTAATACATTATTAAAATACGACCTTTAAAGTGGTCTGACAGAAACGGCACCTTTGCACCGCAAATGCTTTCCATTGGATATTGCATGCAAAGCTTTCGTAATTACTCGAAAATAATTTGATAAAAATTATAATAGAAAAAAAAAATCTTCACTGCTATAGGTAATGTTTTGAAATAGATTCTAGTAATTAATTACATATGCTAAGACTAATAAACCTTATTGAATGCCTGTCTGCATACATCGAGATAGTTTATTTGAATATTGTGTGGATAACATCGACTATTTTTGACTGTAACTATGTCTCTATAATCTGTCCATTCATGACGCTAAGACGCTAGCTGCCAATATGGCCCCGATTCTGTCAATTGTGGAATGACGGATAGCGAAAGGTCTGTTTGTTTGGTTGAGGTTTAACGCCGTACTAAAGATTATTTCACTTAGATGAAGAAATCCACCCTCGACAACACTAGCAACAAACAAGGACAGGACAAAAACAGAACAATGACAGGGCGCAATACAACGACATCACAAACAGATCTGGTTCATATTGCCATTTATCACCGAGAGCACCAGAGCAACATGAACCTCACTTCCCAAAACTATGTTTAACGACTTCATTATACCGACTTCAGTCGTCCGTAAACTATAAACCCAGGTATCATGACTTAACGAATACAAAATAGGTGTAATGACCGACAGTTTTGGATTACATACGTTTGCAATTAATAATGCTGCTAGCAGTGTTTTTAAAATAAAAAAGGCGAAACATCAGTAATGATAGTTTTCATGACAACAGCATAGTCCGGGAGTCAACTACCATTTTTTCACTTAACCTTGCATTGTTGTATAAAGTTTGTTTACTGTTGATTTTGGTAGCCAAGGGTCTCTATTTTCAGAAACTACATGTTGTCACCTTTGAGCAATTTGATAAATTCAAGATGGCGTCCACGATGGCCGCCATAACATATAAATGACCATAACTCCCTACCTGTTTATCATAGGAAGATGGTTTTTGTATCTATACCTAGGTTTTAGGGATCAAGCTATTCATTAGAACTATATAATATGTTAATATCGTATTACATAATGGTAATTTCCAAGACGACTGTCAAGATGGCCGCCGTAACACTAAAACTGGCAAATCTCCTTAACTATTTACTCCAAATTAGTCGTGAAGGTGTCTCTCACTGGGTATTTTAGAGACACATCTATCTGTATCAGATCAAAGTTAATATAATGAATACACACAGAAATTTGGAAT
>JAQQZZ010034037.1:0-10629 GCA_030265115.1 Mopalia vespertina | reverse complement strand
GTTCGACGAGTGCCGGTTGCACTGAAGGGTGATCTCAAGCAAGAACTTTCTCGACTTGAATCTCTCAAGATCATCGCCTCAGTTGATACTCCTACTGATTGGGTGTCTAGTTTGGTACTCGCAAAGAAACCAGATGGAAAACTACGTGTCTGTTTGGATCCCAAAGGACTCCGCTAGTCAGGGGTCAAATTTTGAATTTTTCTTTTTGTTACCTTTCTGGAATCTTCTTTTCGTTATCTCGATACTGCAAAAAGTTTGACAAAAAAATTAAGCATTTTAGAATTTTTTTTAGATTTAAAGTGAAAAATGCGTGCCTCAAACAGTATGTGTTTCGGCAGGCGGAAGGGATTAACGTGATTATCTTACCTGAACTGACTACCTGCTGGCTTTTAACCACAAACCAATTAGCAAAAAGCCAACAGATTAATTGCATGAGCGTTGGGGTGTGTATTTCAACTGAACAGTAGACATCAAGAACAAACGTTTTCCCAAGCCGAGTGCCTTTTTTTCTTACAAACAAAATATGCTTTTATAAATTAACTTAAGACTTTCAAATGAGTGTTTCTGCTTTACAATGATAGCGGCAGCCAAACAAAATAAATATCATAATATTGGTTAATTATGTTTACCCCTGCCGTTACTTACTTTCTTACCCCAAAAATATATTTCTGAAAAGCCAGCCACACTGTGAAATTGATATCTTCCGTCGCATGCTGACGAAATTGGTATTTATATGGAAGGAATATGTTCACCTTACAATTATACGTTTAAATTTCCAATACGTAGCCTACATACCCAAATGTATTAACTATAAGAAATGAAACTGGTTTGTAAGCGATTTCGATATAGGCCAACAGTGATCACTCTTGTGTCAAGTGCGTGTTCAGTCTGGGTGTTAGACTACACATTTAAACAAACTTCTTACCCGCAGTTGGACTCTTAAAGATAGCCATTAACAAAGGTGTTAACGAAATCAATGATGCCGACGTTACTAAAATTTCAGAGTTAAAACTGCCATTTAAAGACATTTTTTTTAAATTAAACATTCAAAAAATGAACGCAATAGATAAAACTCTATTACACCTTTTCATGCAATTAAAAAAAACATGTTGTTTATTAAATGTATTTGAAGTAATCTTAAAATAGTCTGGAATTCAATCATTTACACACGTTTAGGCCGTTTTCTCCACTTTCAGTTTTCTTGATATTAAACGTTTAAATTGTTTATCTCCCGTAAACTATTTCCACTAAGTCTTTGAAATTTGGCAAACACAATCTTAAAGCCATTATCTAAAATCATAATTCAAGAATACTTGATTTCCTTTATTCGTTGATACAAATTGAAGTGACAGTCACAAACGTTGTTTAAACTTTCCTTTGAAAATATGAAAAGAGGCATGTATCGATATATGCTATTCATTGGTTTACTAGTTCGTAGTGCATCACGTAATACACACAGAAGCTTGACATGTGTGCATCGCGTCAGGATTCTCTGTACTCGACCCAAGGTTTACCAGTAATACATCGTAGTCATTCTCAACCTATTGTTTGTTGCTTCCTAAATAGCTAACGATACAAGCCATAACCCATTTCTAATTCACAGTTGAAACTGTCTACCACATTTCATTTTTGTTCTCAAACAAGAAAACTCCTATCTGATATATGAGAGTATATGTATCATCTTACATTCATATATTTTAGGACTTTGCTGACAATAGCGTAAGGCAATCGGGTTTTTTTTGTAGGCCTACATGTAATAATACTACACCTTCGCCAATATAATGTTTTCAGACGGTTAACGATTTCATCCTGCAAAGTGGTCGCCTAGTATATCCTCTGGGAACCAGGGCTTTAAAGAGAACAATACACGCCTGGAAGAAGGCAGCGATAGTCCTCCAATTCCGACGAGACCTTATGATTTGGGATATAATAATTCCCTTAAAGATTTGTGGAGGAGCCAATTAATTAGCTTGGCGTGATTAATGGGTATCTAAAGACTTCAAGAATACCTTATTATCCAAAATCTCTGTTATATCCTAATTGACACTTTTCTAGACTGTGCTATTTTAAAAAGAACAACATTATCCATGCTTATATTATGTTGAAGATCAATGTATGTGATGGTAATGTTAAGTAAGAGTGCCAACATGCGGGTTGTAATCATTCCTGAAGTGCGGCCAGAGAATAAATGGCTCATCCAATTATACCGAACATACAATATGGGCTAATAGGAGTCATAAAAAAGTTTGGATCCGTAACCATTACACTCGATATCATAAAGTTTCAAACCAGGATTGAGATTGATAGTATTCAGATTGAGAAAATACAGTCTGATGAAGGCCAACCTGGGCACGTGGACGGCTGAGGCCATTTCTATTGTGGTTTGTGAGTTTTTGAGATAATATGAAAAAAGCTTGTTTTGTGTGCCGTCCTGATAATAGATAATTATTTTGCTTAGTTTGGCCGTCTAAAGATAGGATTATTTCGTTGAATTTCATCCGCTTTTCCGGTGGAATGACATTATCTATATTCTTGGCGGTAAGGATTACCCAACAGGCCTTTCATTTATATAATCCTTCCTAGCTATAACGACCGTATAGCAGACCATTTACCACCGTATTTTAGAATGATATACTGATTTTCCTGAGCTAAGAAGTAGTCTTGTAGCAATAATGAGATTATGATGGTTTTGTGAATTCGTAACGTAAAATCTGTTCAGCAACACTGACAGCACTGTCGTGGTGCATAATAAGTTATGTAAACAGATTTTTCTGTAAAAATCATGCATCTGTGCCTTGATAACCGAAAATATAACCCGATTTCGGAATCTCAAAGTCTCTTTGAGAACAGCTCATATAAGTACTACGATAAAAAGCGATACCCCTGTTAAGGAGAGACCGATCTGATTTCGTTATGATCTTTGGTTACACTATTATTTGTTCAGCCCATATTTGGGATGGTTCACGCCTTCTCTCGAATTGAGTTTAAATTTTAACGTTGATGCCAATGTACATTTAAGCATTTAGATGTATCTTCTTACCAATGAAGTCTCTCAAAACAAATTTGATTTTTTTTTCAGGAATATTAAGAATTATTTTAACTCTACTCGTAGCTGTAGCGTTATGTTGTATCTATGTTACAATGTTTGATGACCGCAGTTCCACGTAATATAATAGGAATTTAGAAAATATATGTCTTGTAGCTGTCCTCAACAATTTCCATCAGAGGGTCTTTATAATTTTGAACAAGATTACTATGTTTTTATTTGTAGTGTCTTTATATTTACGTGATTACAACAAATAACATCCAATACCATATATGTATTTTTTGTATTTGTCTTTCCTTCTTAAGAGAAAAGGGAGTGTTTCTATGTAAACATACCATTAAAGCTTTTATCGGCGATCTTCTACTTTTTGGTGGTAAAAATGTGGTAGA
Organism: Mopalia vespertina; assembly: GCA_030265115.1. Taxonomy (NCBI): domain Eukaryota; kingdom Metazoa; phylum Mollusca; class Polyplacophora; order Chitonida; family Mopaliidae; genus Mopalia; species Mopalia vespertina. Next base: position 7,194 of record JAQQZZ010034037.1, on the reverse strand, counting down.
AATGTAATGTTGTCTGAGAAGAGAAGCCGCCACAAGGATGGTTTATGTTTTGTAATTACCTGGACTCGCCACGTGAAATCACCGGCTACTGATTGGATGAACACGATAGTTGTTCAGCAAACATTTTCCCATGCCGACACTTAAAACGCCTTGTTGTAGAATCGTGACTATTATTTCGAGACATGTGGTGACAAGTCGACATTTTTATTTCATACCCAAATCCCCGTACAAATAACTGCATTAAAGTGTAATAGATTTTGCCTTGCGTTGACTATCATTTACGTTGGATTCAAATAAACATCAGCCACATCCGACAAACTGTGGACCAGATTTTACCTCTATAAAACAATCAAACACACATATATCGCGGCATGCTGTTTGGTTTGATTTAAGGAGACTGCAGATATATCGAGTTGTAGTTCATCTTGTTGGTGGAATTTAGTGTGACATATTTAGACGAACACTGTCAAAGAACTCGTATGTGACGTCAGGAAGTTTAACAAGTTCTCGTAGGCGGATTCAGGAGCCTGGGCGTGGCTTCATGATATAAGTCCGCTTTATTCTTTCGCCAAAGAGATTCAACAAGATCCCGTATCACAACCAGACTCTTTTTCTGTTTTTCTCCTTCTCTTGGTTGATCTTTGACGGTGATTATTTCGACGATAGGATGAATAACATACTAGGCTCTGTGTGTCAGCGACTCAAAGGTAAGGATATCATCAAAACATATCGAAGCTTTAAACTCAAACAATAATACAAAATATCTGATCAGGTGCTAGTAAGGTTTTTCAATATATTTTTTATTCCTATTTAAGGATAAGAAAATAACGAAAACGATAAATGCAAAAACCAAAAATAGCGCCTTTGATATGGACCACTAAGCCAGAGTGGAAGCTACCAAGGAGGTCAAGTAAATTGTATCACTAATGACTTTAAGGCATTTAATAGCGAACTCATCTAGCATTTAAATAGATTTTTTGTTATTGTTCTTACTATAGTTAAGGATTGGCTTGTCAATGTAATAAATGGTATAGGTATTGCTATATAGTAAGCAATGCAATACTGGCATGAGTTGGTAATAGGGCTATGCGATCATGTACCGCGATGCACTAATAATTGCATTTCTATTTCTCTCATTGAAAATGTTTATAAATGTGGATACAAAATTTGTTTTAGACCTTCCTGTTTGCCTCGCCAACGAGTTTAATACACGCCATGGTGTTCTATAATTGATAGGTTTTTGATGCATCGCAATATATAAATACTCATTTTAGGGCAACTGGCCTTTACTTTGTGAGGTGTGAACAGGTGTTCCATTTGAGCCTGCATTTCAATAGGCAAAACTATCAATTATCCTACGGATTCATTATTTCAGACAATACGTTAGTAATTTGATTTCTCCATGAAACACACTGTGGAAGTGTTATTGAAAAGAATGATGGCAAGTGACAGAACGGTCAGATAGAGCAGTCCCTGAGGAGGTTCGCGGAGCACGTTGGTCACAGTTGTCACCAGAGCCTCCCTGGAACACCTGCAACTCACTAGTATAACTTACTTGATTAATTTCACCACCCACATCGGTGCTATTCCTTGTTGCGTCTTATACCTTAACTTGTGACTTGAAGACTGTCAGTTATCATTAATTTAACAATGTTCATGTAGGACAGGAGGTGACATCAAACCCACAAAGACATTCTCACAGCTGGGCTATTTACACAACGCAACTTTATTTTGATTGATAACATCGCTTGTATTTTTTTTAAAACAACGAAATTACGCATTTTGACATAAATCTGGATCCATAATGTAGGCTAGGACAAGTCCACAATAAATTGCGCAGGTAGAAGACTCGCGTTTGATTTTAAGCTGGTTTTAATCGTTTAAATTAAAATGTGTCCGTGAAATAAAGCAGTGGGTTGATCTTTGTTCTCGTCAATGTGTACACCAAGTAAACACATGGTTAACCAGCCGTTATGGAAAGATACATGTGATCCAAAGATACCTAGCACACGGGGAGCGTAACACAATGCAGGGATATACATGTGATCCAAAGATACCTACCATACGAGGTGGGTAACACAATACAGACAGATACATGTGATCCAAAGATACCTACCATAAGGGGAGGGTAACACAATACAGACAGATACATGTGATCCAAAGATACATAGCACACGAGAAGGATAACACAATACAGACAGATACATGTGATCCAAAGATACCTACCATGCGAGGTGGGTAACACAATACAGACAGATACATGTGATCCAAAGATACCTACCACACGAGAGGGGTAACACAATACAGGGATATGCATGTCATCTATAGATACGTACCATACGAAGAGGGTAACCCAATACAGACAGATACATGTTCTCAAAACATACTATCTTAGCTGGTTATTGAGTTAGCTAGCTAGCGACGAATGAATAAAACGTTTTTTATTGTTGCGTTCAAATAGTAGAGATCGAGGACAGTAGGAATAGATTGCTCGATCCACTTTGATTGAAATATATCACGCGAGAGAGTGGTTAGTTTCTATAATCCTATCATAGTGAAACGTTGTATATGTAACATGTAACATCTCCAAAGAAGCTATCCCGTATCATTCCTGATAGAATACTCTCGGTGACCCTCGACACCGTTGGGTAGATATTATTGAAACATACAACATATATGGATTTATCAAAAGTTAAAATATTTTATTAAATATTTTGATTTGGTTACAAACATATGTTGGATTATAAATATATTTGATCTTACAGGTCGTGTGTCAATTCAGGTAGCTCTCACGTTTCTTCTTGTTTCACTGGTTTGGCCGGACACCACGTCGGCTCTGTTTTACACAAATAGCAAAGAACACGACTATCCACGTATTGGTCGCCGGAGTGGAACAGGCGCTGACCTGGACGTTCTCACAGAATCTGGGGAACTCGATTCATATCAGAACCACCCGAGAGACCTATCAGCTTTAAAACAACACTCACGGGTTATAGCGGACGCCGCTTTCCGAGCTTGGGATATAAATGGTAAGGGCTCATTCATTTGATTATAACCGTCTTCCATAACATTGCGTTTAGACCGCCTGATCTTAAACCAGGTTCATATTATGTAGTAATATTCGATAATTTTCCGACAATTTACAACTGTAAAAATACACTGGGACTATATATAATGATGTAATACAGCTACACTGGGACTATATATAATGATGTAATACAGCTACAGGTCAATGCAATTCTTTTTTAAAGTTAGTAACAAATGTAAGTATTTGTTACATTTGTTTTTTACCCACATTACGCATTTACACATTTTTAACCTGCTGAATTTTCCCGTACTAGTGGCGAAGAGTAGAGCTCTGTCACGTGACTTTTTGGGAATAACTTAATGGCGAGAGGTTATCCCAAAGTTGCAGTCTGCGTTGAAGCTAGATAGTACTTGATGGTTTAAAAAGGAGGCCACAATGACTTTTTTTGTATAATTTACTTGCACCGTCCAATTTAAGTTTTTGTTTGTTTGTTTTGTTGGGGTTTAACGTGGTACCCAAGGGTATTTCACTTATATGCCGACGGATTGTCCATTTCACACTGTTCCTTGCTAAAAAACGGTGGAAAATCGAGAGGCATGCAACAGCCTTAAAACCTCGCCCGCGATGTATGGAGCTACATCGTGTGACTCACTCATATACCTGATGGTCGACAGACGGACTCGACGATACATCGTGTGACTCACTCATATACCTGATGGTCGACAGACGGACTCGACGATACATCCAAGTGGGATTAGTAAGCAGACACACCAACCACTAACCCACGTTCGCGGGCCCTGACCGATTTTAAAGTATGAATGACGATAACATAATAGTTAATGACTCGTTCTAAAAGCACTATCATTTAGACATGCCTAAAGACACCAGTGTAGTTCGTCGTCACTGAATGTTTAAGGATATTACATGCATTGGAAATATTAACAAAGACAATCATCGCTGATTTTAGAATCTGCCAAACTAACTACAGAAACAAGTTGGTCGATAAAAGGACCATTTAGTTGTTCTAAAATAATAGCCTGGCTTGGGTATGGAATTAACCATAGAATAATTGTTAAGATAAATGAAAAGAAACGACCATGATAGGAACTGCTCCTATCATAAACAGTTTCTATGGACAACATTTCATCTTGTACATAAGTTAAGAATTGTAATATATTACTAAACCAGCAAGTTTAGAATTGTAATATATTACTAAACCAGCAACCTGCTCACAAAATTTGTATACTTAAATTAAATTTAAATATTCATATATTATTGTTATGGAATATTTTAAAATACCATCGTTGTGCGTCTTTTCACAAAATGTGTGTTTTGTTTTTTGTGTAATTATTCATTTATTGTGTGGCAATAAAAGTGGGTCAGTAGAAGCGCAAAAAATGGTCACCATCCACCTCTCGCCTTTTCTCATACTAAAGTGATAGTTACCGTTTCAATTCTATAAAACCTGGTATCGCGGATTAGTTTTTTTATTTTGTTGTTAATATTGCACAATTTATTATAATCCGCTTTGACTTTGAGGGCTTGTAAAACAATCTGACATTTGGAGCAAATTACCCAATGGAAAAGAATTACCTTATAAAAGGTTATGTTAAAACACCACAGATAGTATTGAGATGAGCCACTAGACCAAGAAACATTATTACTCTCAGATAATGGTTTTATATTTCACAGGGTTAATATTCTAGTCCGTGGTATTATGCGCAGCTGTGACTGAAATCGAACTGTACAAAGTTCAATAAGGAAACTGGTTTCATCCGCCATAACCTAGATTAAATTATTTTTCGAATTCTTACGAGTGCAAAAAGTGAGACTTTCAACCTTGGTCGACATTTAGTTCCATTATCTGATTATCAGAATATCACGATATCAGAACGTACATACTTTCAAGCAGAAGTGATTCCCTTCACGACCACGATATCAGAACGTATATACTTTCAAGCAGAAGTGAATAAATAATTTAACAGTTAATTTTAATTTCTGTCGAATTAATGTTTGGTCATATAGAGTGAGTGACGTTCGTGACAGATGAAAGGATATATTCTCATTCGAAATTGGAATACCATAAAGTTAAACTGTTCAATTTGGATAAATGTGTTTACAAAGTGTAGATTTCATGTTATCACATTCCGTAAAAGTAGAAAATAAATGGTAATATCGTGTTACTGACCAATTGTGTATTAGGTTGGCCTACTTGGGGCAGTTATTTAACCGAGCATATGCTGTAAAACAAGATCTCTAGTTTCTGTCAAACAGAACTGATTGTGGGAGTCTTACATCAATGAGGACGAAAAGTGTATACTATCCCAGAAAGCCCTGACGCTGTAGTGTACTATAGAGAATCTGACAGACCTAATCAGTTTCAATCTTCATCATTTACATGGATTTATCCCAAATCTGTAACAAAAAAATAAAGAAACAAGCCATATAGCTGTCTTATTTCTGATCCGCCGTCCTAGTTCAGTGGTTAGCGTATATGACTCCTGATCCTCCATCGATGTACCGCTCGCAGGTTTGTGTTCTCTTGTTGACCAGGCGGAAACGCACTAGATGGCTCCGGTAATGACGGGCGTGGGTTTTTACGCGTTTTTTTCTCGATTTTTCCACCATTACAATGTTAGGCATAGTGAGAAGCGTAAAATCCGTCGTCATATAAGTGAACAATGCTTACGATGGTAAACTCCAATTAAACACTAGGTTTAATTATCTCTGGGAAAAGATTACGGTCACTAATACAGCCTTTGTTTTTCAATTTTGAAAAAAAAAAACCCATCTTATACTTAAATGAGGAAAGCTTTGACAAAATAACAAAAACAACGAATCTAAAACTGGATCATACCAAGCTAGTGTTGCTAACTAGGTAAAACGATATTAAAAAACGTTTTATACAGCGATTAATACACTCAACCATTCTCAAAAAATAGTTAGTCCGATTAAACTGACTGGATCAGTTTTGTGGAATAATGTCTACAAATTTCAATTCTGCTTCCGACGTTATTTTTAGAGCTGGTTCCATTTTCTTTAAAGAACAGATATTGCCTCTATGGTTAATGTTTAGTGTCTTCACAAAATGGCTTAGGATAAACACAACTTCTTGTGCACTCAAACACAAATTGCATTTTCTTCCTGACATAAACTTTCCACATGAAATGGTCATATAACTGACATGACATATGCTTTGGAATCCCTATAGCCAAGTGTTGTGCCACTCCATATTCCCTTGAGCAAAATACTCCAATAACTTTATATGTGCAGACAATACAGTTCAAGGAAAAACCTGTTCACTTGCAATTGTATATTTTTTCCCAGATGACGATGTTATTCCTGCTCGCCCTAGATTGATTGCTTTTTTCTCTGATGTGTTTTGTAAGATAGATCGGATATTTAGCACCAGAAGTGACACACAGAAATAAAATGTAAACAAAAATATACAAAAGTCAAGGTCAATAATACAGAACGCACAAATGTTAAGAGTACGATGCTTTATTAGCCGAGGAACAAATTCTCAAGTGCCTTACAATGTGGAAATATGTGGATTTTTAATTTTAAATAAACTGTCTTACTACTGCAAAACATCATTATTACATATTAATATTTCCTAAACTACCCAGAATGATTCGATAATTCTATACATTAGATATATACTTATATAAATTTGTATCTAACATTCAGCAATCCTCTTTTAGCATTCAGCTTTAAACAGTTTTAAAAAAAAGCTGCTGCGTAATTTGGTGTAGAACGAGCGCGATGTGCACGTGGAAAATGAATAGACAAATCATGATGTTCTATATTCAAACATGGAATACTTGTTTTGCTACACCGAATTTATTCTTTCCAATGTGAAATAGACTCACATTGTCACCCTATATATAAGGGGGTTTGCTGAAACAATTTCACGTCAGCGAAGTGATGATAGGTTTGACGGGCAGAAAGATAATGTTCAATGTCACACACTCAACATTACTATTACTGTCGACAGACATCACGCAACATCATGTTTCATTTAGTGCTAGGTGGCATGTTTTCGACTGATCAGAAGAAAATTTTTTACCTGAGGTATAACAACATTAAAAGGGCAATTTGTTTGAAGAGTGGCAGTTCTGTCTTAACTTGACACTGAAGGGAAAAGGAAAGTCATTTCCGGTATT
>JAQQZZ010034026.1:0-10629 GCA_030265115.1 Mopalia vespertina | reverse complement strand
TTTATAACTTTTCAAACATCTTTTGTTTTGTCCCATTTTCTGTGATGCACAGTTACTTTTTTCCATTAGTATATATGACTGATGTTTGCTTGTTGACGGGAGTTTCCTGTAATAATCCAGGATGTCTCTGTGATGAGGAACAACACGACATCGAGTTGCAGACTGCCTGTGGTGTCTCGTCTGTAACAAAAGATTAATTTTTTTGCGTGTTATGCTTGTGTTTATCTTGACATTGTCTGTTGCACGTGTCACCAGAGTTCATTTTGCTGACGCGCAGCATGGGTGAAATGACCAACAGAGCAATCGGAAGAAAGCGACATATGCACTCGTGTCTTTTGGTAAGAAACATTTAACTGTAGAAACGATTTCGTAGTCTTTTCCACTTTTTATAGAATATTCCGTAAGTAGGGAACTCCCAAGTTGTCCCAAATTCGAATCTTAAAATTCCTTTACCGAATGTAGATTGGATGCAGGCGTAACTTAAACAGGGGGTTAGAACGTGCAGACCATGGTCAAGAGCTCACACTCAAAGGGTAAAACAAAATCACAAAACCTTAAAATCAACTGTACACAAATTTAAAACATAGCTATATCTTTAAAGTATGAACCTGATATTGTTGAAGTGATATAAAGTAAAAGAAAAAGTCAATTAAGCAATAAGACATTGTGTACCCCAATGGGAGCCAAGTGGAAAAACTTCTCTTAGATGGTTTAGTATCTACTCGGCGATTATCCGGAAATCATTTATCAACATTTTACCAATACTTGTATTGTCTTCCGATGCATCCATTTGACACTGGTCCATTTGACCAAATACAGGCCTCCCTGATCAATTTATATATTTTGCTGAAACCAGCATCTGGATTTATTTTTATTGAGATATTTATTTTTTGATTGAGGTTCAACGCCATACATGTACCTAAGGTTATCTGCTCCCATGGCCGTGTGCCAGTCCAATGGGCAAAGGGGACCACCCTCGACAAAGACAAGACAGGACAAGTACAGGACGTAATAAAAAGACATCAGAAACATATCGGCTTCATGTTGTCCCTAGGCTCTGAGTTTGTTTGTTCGATTGGGGTTTAACGTCGTGCTCAAGGGTGTTTCACTTATATGACGACGGGTTGTCCTCTTCACACTGTTCCTTGCCTCATTACGGTGGAAAACCGAGAGGAAACCTCGTAAAAACCACCCCCGCGATTACGTATTGACTTCTTTTCGCTTTAGGACAATGCTAACACTTCAATTTAAGACCACATTATCAATCGAGTCAGAACAGCGATCAGTTCGAAATGTTCAGGATAACGGGTTATGTTTAAAATTTGAAGAAAGCCACACATTCGTATTGAAACAAAAAAAGGATTGTTGCTGCTCTTGGCAAAAATGGCGATGGGAGTGGCGCAAATTAAGACTACCAATTATGTTATCACAAACTGAGGCTTAATTGCATAGCTTAATCTCCAATCCGTTCCCTGCTTTAGTCCACTGATTCTCCTCCGATGTACCACTCACTAGTCGACCTGAGGTACTCTATATATAGGGGACTTCCACCGTATTCCCTTTCAGTTTTCCCCACCGCATTGAAGTAGTGCAGGGTAAGTAATGGATAATCCGTAAGTGATCTGCCCTAAAGTACGACGTTAAACTCTCAAACAAAGAAACCTAGTCGGTCTCAAGACCCACCTCTGCATGATGGGCTAGGATGAATTAGTTATAATTGTAAATTTACATTTAATATCATATTGTTTGGGTGAAATATCCTTAAAGTGATTGGTAGCTAAAGAGGTAATTGTAAACTGAAAGTTCGGATTTATTTTTCCGTTGCACAGCTGTGGAGTGCGTGGAGGTATCGGATCCTAAACTGCTGTCTTTTTATTTACTGTTACATTCAATTTCATTGAGACTAGACCATAATAAATCAGACAATTGCTTAGTTTATTTGTCTTGAAAGTTTTCGCTTCTCGTCGCTAGTCCACAGTCCTCATAGAGCGAGTCCCATTTAGTGAATCCATAAGTTCAATAGATCAGGCTGTAAATCCATAAATTGATCTTAGCATAAGTTGCCCTTAGTTGCCATGACGACACAATGGCTTCAGTACTGGTCGTCATGGCAATTAAGATCAGCTTAGGCTAAGATCCCTTTCTGGAACGGGCCCCTGATCTCGTTATTAGATGTTAACGGTAAGTCTCCATCTCATTATGTAATATAAGTCAGAGACATAGCCTCATTTTGCACATATATTTGACTAGGATTTTAATTCAGCTTTGTTTTATTTAACAATCTGAACCAGATTCAGTGGCCTAGTTGTTAGCGTGTTTGTTTACTAATCCTACTTCGATGTACCGAGCCGCGGATTGGGAAGGAGCCTCAGGTTGACCTGGTCCTCTCAGAGCTTACGCGCAACATCAAGTCGATCTGTTTGTGATACTTATATTTAATGCCCTGTGTTTGTCCTGTCTTGTCCTAGTTTGTTGTCAGTGGCGTCGACGGTGGTTTCCTTCGCCCATTTAATTGCACGCCGTTATGTGCGTGAAATAAACTTAAGTAAGGCGTTAAACCACAATCAATCAATCAAACAAACGAACAAATCGATGTACCGACCACGGGTTCGAGTCCGCCTGTCGACCATCAGGTAATTGAGTAAGTCACGGGGTGTGGCTTTTTACGATGTTTTCATCCTGTTTTCCACATAATGTAAGCAACGAAACAGTATTAAATGAACAATCCGTCGTCATATAAGTAAAATACCCTTGAGTACGACGTTAAATCTCAATCAAACAAACAATATTTAACAAATTGACAACACTAGCAATTTTCGAATAATTTTTTAAAACCTATTTTGTCCAAGTACTTTGTATCAAAGAACGATTCACTTTATCAACCGCCGTTGTATCTTCTGCATAGTGTAGTATTTACATGAGTCCTTAAACATTAAAATATAATTGCCTTGTAAAAAATAACGTTTTCATGATACTGAATCATTTGAGAATTTCTCGTTGAATTATTCCGAGTATTGCATCCTCGATTCCCGTACATATAGCGACTGTGGAGGACAGCGCCTAAACGTGCGCTTCCCATATTTACCGAGCACTAGGTGACACCAGAAAGCCACGTCAACTAGACTGTATTTGTGTACAGCGGTTTAAAGGATAAGCGTTTCGCAAATATTCACCTCTTGAGCGTCCCATCAGGCAACATATCAACATCTCCCACACTGCCGGAATGTTGTGTAGTCTAAAAGCCTGGACAAATCGCACCACTATTTATGCAGCACTGTTGCAGAATATACACATTGGTAAAAAGTGTCTTTGGACCTTGTTTGTTTGTTTGATTGAGGTTTAGCGTCGTACTTAAGGGTATTTCACTTATATGACGACGTGCCGGCCCAATGGGTTAAGGAAACCACCCTCGACACCACAGGCAACAAACAAAGACAAGACGGGACAAATACAGGACAATGACAGGACGCACTACAGACACCACAAACACATAGGCTTCCTGTTCCCCTTTATCTCTGACAGCACCAGGGCAACATGAAGCTCCCTCCAACCACCCGCTCTTTGGACCTTGAAAATTGCAGACAAGATGTAAATCATTGCCTCCGTCGTTTCTATCTATAACCTGGGAATAAGGTATGGCGGCATAAAATCTGAATAGAAACGAAAAGAAAGGGAGAATGATTTATTTACTCACATCCATCTACTTAATTGACATGGTGTTTATACTACAAATAGACCAAATATTTTCACTTTATGAAAATCTCCATTTCTCGAATCGGAATGTACGAACACCAAATAGACATATTATTTGCACTTTATTAAAATCTCATTTCTCGAATCGGAATAACCCACTTTTCCGACAATCTTGTGTGGCAAGTGGTAATGGTGGTATTTAACGTCGGAATTTGTCAAATATTTTAATTAAGATAATACGTTCGGTTAAGGGTGATATGCTAAGATGCATGTTGATCCAAGGGCCATCAGAAGTTAGCTTTGTCGTGTGGAGTCTTCCAAAAAATGAAGCCCGATATACTGCATCACGTTTTGGTTTCATTAAATTGCTGGCAACGGTTTGAGCCTGGTGGCTGCCCCTAAACTCAATCATCATCACCGTCAAATCGTAAGTGCCTTGTGTATGCAGAACACTACGCGAAACCAAAAAATACAACCATTAGAATATATTCGTCCAACTCGGCACAAGTGTAGGCCTTCTTCAAATATCAACTCCTCCACTATGTCAATAACTCATGTGCAATCGCGGCATTCCCAATACATAATGTCCAAACTCTGAAATTTTGCGGAAACTACATTTTAAGAGGAGAAAACAAACACTGATATAGAATAAACCTGTGTAGATAGTCTGTATTCAGCTTTTTTGAAATCTGACATTTCGGTGTGTGGATGGCAGTCGTTATCTGTTTAAGTCGATTTTTGTAGTTCCGTTGTATGGTGGGCCTTTCATGTCACTTCGTTTACGCATGTCCCCATAACATTGAGTATAACTGAATAAATATTCACGAAAATTCTTAACAGTTTTTTTTCGTTTATCCATAGTATTTGCGAAAATCCTTTACACTAATTGTTCGTTAATAAATAAATGTTCAACAACCTTTTTTACAGAAAGTGTTCATTAATTAATAAATGTTCACCAAAATTCTTCACAGTAACGGCGTAAAACTCCAAGCAAACAAATAACCTGCCGTGTCATCATTTTCCTTGAAGACTAGTGGGAATCTTATTAATTAACACCTTTTAGTTATAAATAAAATAACATTTTCACTAGCTCTGCAAGAATCAATCAGCAAACGGCATAAATAACACAAAAGGGGATGTAGCCGTTGAATTATTCTCACTTCGTTTTATTTGTTGACATCCCCCCTGATGCCGGCAGTAATTAATTGACAGGTTAAAGCGACTTGTGACCGGAAACACCTGAACTTGATCACTGATGACGTCAGGTAACATGAAACCTGTCACGCTCTAGATTACGGTGGTCCATCTCTAATGGAAATCCCCTAAAAATACATTTTTAAAAAGAGAAACAAAATTATCGTAAACTTTTTCTCAGCCATTTTGATTTTGTTTGCTGTTGAGTCGTTATCACTAAAAAGAGACACCTGTTTGTCCTTGTACGTCCCATGAAGTTTGACCAACAAGATTATATTTTATGATCGACCGGAACTGCTTAACGTGTTCGTGTATCAAATATTGTGGCATTCAAACTGTACTTATTTAAAATGTGCAAAGATGCTCTCATAATATTGTGAGATACAACATTAAGCTATTCGTTTTAAAAATTACTGCAGTGCGCATCCTGTCAATAAATGTTTAATCTATCCTTATTGCCCGCCTACTTCAGCTTCATATCGAGGAAACAAGGCCGCATCCTTCTTCCTATAAACGTATCAATCCATCTGTTTCGAAATATGATTGTCAGTTAGCTCCTTTCTGTCGGCTCCATTCACATATAGCTTTACAGATTCATGTCAGTTGTCTAGTCCGATTAGCTTGTCTTAGGCATGAATACATTTGTCCAAATTGTCTCTGGCAGAAGCCTTTAGCGAATCTCACGACAATCCCGTTAATCTAATCACAACGCCTAATCGCATGCATCCATTATCAAGAATTCTGACATATTGTAGAATCTGTAATTCTAATATATTGTCCTCCTGCTGAGGGCAGTTGGATTCAAGCAGTCATATTGCTGTTTCTGGCACTGCAAGAACATTATTTTATTAGCGAACAAAACGTGCTCTATGTGTCTGTGTCGCTATATGCTCTTGGGATACACCGCCGTTAGCGGAGGGCTGGCAGGGAGCTTCCTGTTGCCCAGGTGCTTTTAGAACTAAGGGCAACATGAAACCGATCTGTTTGTGATGACTTTGTATTACGTCCTGTGGTTGTCTTTGTGTGTTGCCAGTGGCGTGGAGATGGCTTGCATCATCCATTGGACTGCCACGCTGTCATGTGACTGAAATAACGTTAAGTACGGCGTTAAACCCCAATCAAACAAACAAACATCGCCTTCATTTAAGTGCAATTATCTTGAGCAGGGCGTTAGGCAGGTGTCAATCTGGAAAGTCGTGTGAAATCGGCTGTTCAGGTCATCGTCAAAAGCTTAGAAAATTGTGTTCCGCCTACTTCCATAAAATTACCTAGTGTTTCTTTCGCGTCTGTATAGTTACAGCAATCATGAAATTAAAAAACACCTTAAAAAATGTTTTCCTAGACATACAACAATACATCACTAAACCACATAAATGTTATCAGATGACTTTTTCTCTGTGTATACACCACACCTGATGCCAACAAAAATTAATTGACAGGACAATGTGAATTGTGGCTGAAAACACCTGAGCTTGATCACTAATTACGTCAAGTAACGGGATACTTGTCTATCTCTACATTGATAAAGGGTAATGGAATTACTCTAAAAATCGACGTAAAGCAAAGTGTATATCTTTAAAGGGCATTTCAAATGTGAGACATTAAACGTTAAGTTTATGGATGACCACTTCACCAGAACCAAAGTTCGTGGCAGGAAATCGGAAGGGATCTTCCTGTTGCCTTTGAGCTCTCCGAGCTAATGGGCAACTAAAAGTCGATCTGTTTGTGAATTTTTTGCATTGCATACTGTGATTGACCTGTTTTGTTTGTTTGTGTTTGTTTGTTTGTTTGTACGGCATTACTCACACAAACAAACAAAACTCCGTACGAGTGCAGGCCGAGCTTCTTTATTAGGACATTCGTTTTTTAGAGAAAACAAATTGGATTTAATATTGGAAAATGAATCAAATATACACTGCATAAAAAAATAAACAGACTGAAAGATAAATGAATGTTTGGTCTGCACCTATACCACCGAGAACCATTTTCATTTACCATGGAATTAGCTCGCGTGTTTTTATCCACACCTTACATTACGTATAGTCAATTACTTAGTTTTCGAAACAGATGTCCTGTCAACTATATACAGACATATAGAGTATTTCTATGACATTTCCAGGTCGTCCTTTTTTAATGTTTTTGTTCTCTTGTGTCATTGGTTGTCTCACACAACTTTTAAAAAACAAAAAATTCGAAAATCAATGTTTCCCCGTTGCTAAGTGATCATGACAGAATCATTGAAACATACTACCTTAGAAAGAGCATCTGTACCGGTATATTATTTTTATTTTTTATTTTTTATTTTATTTCACCACAGATGTCAAAACAAAGTGCTATACAATTCGTATGGAATTACAAATATGGCGGGAATAAAGCTCACTGGAGCTTGTTCTACACCATATATAAGAAGAAAAAAATGTCGTTTACTCTTAATTCGAACTTCGCCATTAATATGGCAGTCGATTAAATTTAGGTCGGACATAACAAACCAACAATTTTCCTCTTGAAATAAAAATCAATTAAGGCCATTTATATATAGGCCTATGCATCGCTTGGCAATCACAACTCGAACACAAGTTTTTGGATACCTTTACCTTTATTTCTGTAAGCGACATTTCGATAGTTACCAGTGTCTTTAGCAAATATAACACGAACTACACGGTACAACTATATAAATATACAATTTACATTAATTACAACATTTTTGAAAAATCGTACAAACTTCATTGCTACAATTATAGCCTTACAACAGTTATTAATTACCAGTTTTGTTTTGTTGGGATCACATCGGCCTCTTATTTGAACTGATTCTAGTACAGATAATTCTGGATGCGGAACACGTCCGAGAATCGAACCCACAGCCCTAAGCGTTGGGCACAGTCACCAGATGTAAGTGACAGCTGCATGGACCATTCAACCAACCGCATGGGCGAATCTATAGCTTCACAATGCGATTGTGCTTCGTATTGCCCTAGCGCTCTTTTAGCAAGGAGGCAATGCGGTTATCACAACTCATGTCACCGACGTCAACAGTCATGGCAGTGGTTTCTTCCATAGAATGAAAAGACAAGTACGGCGTTAAAACCCGATCAAATAAAAAAGGAGCATGGCATATGAGTGAAATGACCTTAAGTGCGACGTTTAACCCCGATCAAACAAACAAATTCATATACTTGGCGTGGCATATGAGGGAAATAACTATGTATGCGGCGCAAATCTCCAGCCAATCGATCCATGAAGACCATTATCTTACATGATCAGGCAGCAGTACCATCTGGTCCGTACAACGTCACCAGAAATACAGCGTCAAAATATTTTAACACCAATGAATAAGTTTCTAGATAAATTTCCTACTTGTGAGTATCGCTGAAACGGGATTATTTAATCATGTTTCGTTTCGGAATAGGGCATCCAAGTCTAGTTTTCTTCTATTCGACTGCAGGGTATCTCGTCCAAACTCTGTCCCTAAGTTTTTTCAATTCCGATTTTTTTGTACTTTGTGTTGCTCTTGGGTGCTGCGAAAGAATGGGGTTGGCCAGTGGTAAAAAAAGGGGGGATAAATCTGTTACACATAGAACAGTCAGTGCCACCTATGTCATTGACAAAACATGCAATTCAACTAAACATTCAAATCTTGCTATTGTTAGTCAATGACATAGGTGGCACTGCCTGTTATATGAGTAACATGTTTGTCTCCCTTTTTTGCCACTGGCCAACCCCATTGGAAGGGAGAATTGTCGTCTGTTTAAGTTTATACTAGAACTAGAACAAATGTAGAGAGTACCTGGAAGAGTAGTGAATTGGGCGAAATAGCGCAGAAAGCATGGTGTGGCTTACATGTCCTATACCAGCGATATCATTACTGTGATAGCGGACGCATATAAAAAGGAGACGGGGAAAGCTCGACTCTGTCCGGAAGCTGGGGGATCTCGATATGGCGGGACGAACCCTGCCGGGGTGGTCACCCATGAAACTGTTGTTGTATTACACAATGGTAGTAGGCTAGTGGTCGTGGTAGTAGCTGTAGGGTCTGTACAATTCTGATATTTCCCCAACACCGTCATGTAATAATTCTTTCCGTTGATTATGGTAACGGTGCTTCTACGATCTGAAAGGATAAGGCATAGTGGTAAAAATAGTATACATTAATCGGCACTCACCAAAATCTAAATGACTGACCCAATGTCATTGCCAGTGTTAGGGAGCATTTCCATACATCTCTTTTTGTTGACTCGCTTTTTCTGTGCTCGTCTAGGCGAGGACAAAGCGAATCCCAGACGAATACCATTTTAACGGTACGAGTGTAACGTGTATTGTAGGTGCTCTTCGTGGAACTGCTTCCTTACTCTTAACTAAGATTGCCTCTACGGGGTTGTCCAATTTCAGAGCGTCCGAGGCCTAGGCACCCCCGGACACTCGCATATTAGGTGTGATAGTCGCACCTTCCCGCCTCTTTCACAAAATCCTGTTCCCGCCACTGCATAGGGAAGATTTCCAGAAGACGTGGACTTCACATGACAAACGGTTTTAGCGAAGGACTTGAGAGAAGCATCTATACCTCAAGTGAAAATGCAACAGTGAAGTCAGCTTTGTATGGGTTGCGATTTCATGGACATTTCATATTTGTGTTGTTAACAAAACCACCACGAAGAGTTCAAACTTTCAGAAAACTTTAACGTTGGTCTCCGGATCTAAACGAACCTGTGACAGATAAATGTCTCAAGGCATATAGCTAAACGCTGTGTTATTGTGGTACCACGTTTGCTCTGGCGACAGTCGCTCACCACCAATTGCTACAGTGTCTTGCTCGCACGACGACAGCCCTCTGTTCCATTTTACTTATTGTATTAATAGCAAATGTATGATCCGGAATAATACTTACTGTATGCCGGAACTCCAAAAACCAGCGCTAAGATTAAGGCAATCAGGAGAAGAAGAAAGAGCAAACCAAGGAGACATGCCAGGATGATCCTACAGCAACGGTTAGCACAGCAACCACGAGGTTTACCACCGTCACGTGACCACCAGATTGGCCGCCCACGCTTTGAAGAGAAAAATATATCCTATTTTAAATTCGTATTTCAATTTTGAAATTGAAATCTGCATTAAATATTCAAATCGAAGAATGGATTCCTCGTCAAATTTAAAAACGGTAACTTCCTTATTCGAAGTAAATCTGCTGGGTAGCTAATAACTCAGACATTTGTTAATTTTTCGAAGGAAAGAATTTCTTAACATGATTCAAAATTCAATACGGTAGATTTTTAGAGATGTTATATATAAATCCGCTCCAGAATTAAATCAACGTTGATGCACGTAGACTGTCGAGTGTCGAATGTACGGTAAGTGTACGGTGACAACTGCCAAAAAAAATGATGAACAATTTATGTAGAATATATATTTCGGTTTATTTTAATCCGTAGTTTGTCAATCATAATGTGTCATGCTTGGATTGTGAAAATGTGGTTTAAGGCTACTGCCTAGATCTGCAACAGTAGCCATTTTAGGAGTATATGAGATTTTCTGCACACTTTTCCTATGATCCTTTGTCGGCAACACAGATTCTGACTTTGGGACTTACGTTGTAGGCCTACGTTGTATCAGATGGTTGTGAACCGACAAAGGGGCATGGGAATAGGGTAACAAAGATGGCGGGAGAACATCTACAGTAATTTGCCTGATAAAGTTTTGGAATACACGCAGGCGATAAGCGAGGAGGGCAGGTAAGGAGCTCTAAAATCT
>JAQQZZ010034015.1:0-10632 GCA_030265115.1 Mopalia vespertina | reverse complement strand
TTATATACAAACACACACAAAACAAGAACTTCAATATAAAATATATATACACAGCATCTGATTACATATAATTAAGCCTAGCTGAGATTGAGGCTGTAGCAAAAGATAAAATATAATGAGAAACAATGCAATACTTTCTAAAAATGGCACTTGCCTTCATTATATATAATGATGTCTGCGACCTTATGAAAGGCAAAGGGTGTCAAAGTTTAGTTTGTGGGTACTTTTGACATTTAATTAATAAGGACTTCTGCACCCTTACCAGGAAATGATTGTCCTCACACATTCATGGTTTCCTTGGCTATTTTCTCTTCAGCATTTATTCGCTTGAGTAACTGGAGAATATTTTTGTTTGCCGACATATTTAATAGTGTATACGCTCTTTGGCTTTTCCATAGTTGAAAATATGTAAGACCTTGGGGTTTTACACAGGGTTTTGAAGTAGTGGGACTGAACAATTAAGGCATTAGCTATACTTTTGGTATAAAAAATAGTCAACTTATTTTTTAGTTTAAGTTGAGGCCCATTGCTGCAGTCCAGTGGTAAGCCTGTCGACCTACTGATCCTACATGTACTTCGATCTGCCGCTTTCTGGTTCGATTCCATCTGTCTACCCCATGCCCCATGCCAATCACTTAATGTGGCTCCACAAATCATGGGGATGGTTTTTAAGATATTTCCTCCTGATTTTCGCCTTATTTAAGTAAGGCATATAAAGAATTGGACTATCCTGCTTCATATACATGTAAGTGTAACACCCTTGATTACACCGTTTAACCCTAATCAAGCAAACAAACAATAAAGTGTAAGTTGATGTTTATAAAATTTAAGTATTGATTTGTTTTATTTAACAATGCAATGCTGTAAATTCGATAATTGCATCACTAAAGTATATTCTGTTGATACAATTAATCGTATTATAACAGAAAAAGAGAGTTTTAGAGAATCGATAGATCGTGTTTATCTTTGAAAGTACATGTATATTAGACTTTCCATTGGTTACCTCTGTCAAGGGAATAACACATATCCATTTGGTTAAGGGATCAGGTTCACTAATGTATGTAATATGGTGAAAGTTCTATAGCTTATAAAAGTTTGTGCCTGTAGCAGTAAAACAGTAGCACATGTTGAACCATCCATTGTGAGAAACAGGGGGGATAAGAATGGACTCAAAACTGATCAATAACAGATATTGTAAATTTCCTAATAATTCAAAGAGAAAATCGGAATCATAGATACCTCATAAATTGTACCAGTTTAGTTGGAGTATTTTTTTTATTGCAAGAGGAATTTACAACAGATTTCTGATATTTAAAATAAAATAATCTTCTGTAAAAGTAAAAAAAACAAGGAGAGAAAGATTAAGAGATTTACCCTACTCCAGCCTGCCAAAGTGAAAGTGTTGAGTCCACCCGGGCATGCTATGTAACTTCCACTAGCCCACCAAATCAATGTCTGGCAGGCTGATTAAGGGACCACTGCACACAGGCGGCTTTTATTGTCGATAGACAGACTCGACCTCTTCCACGTTTGTCAGAGTTGTTATTTTTGGGCAGTGTTTTAATGAGAGACCTGTTCTTTGGACTCCAATTTCTTCGATAAGAAGGTTCATGGACAATGTTATCATAAGAAGACTCCACTCAGCCTGCTAAGCACTATCAAAGTGAGCACGAGTTATGACGACACTCGGCCGTTTTAACCCACCCACCGCGGACTGATCCGATTAGTTCATAGCTGTTTCTAAGGACACACCTCTGTTTCAGTAGACGTTTAGGTCATTATCACACAATTTTACTCCACGTGCTGTCCTGTAAAGATTGTGGGATTTTTATCACCAGATACTAAAGAAGAACCTTAAATATCATGGAATTGTGTAATTTCTATTAAAAAAAACGTTTTTCTCTGTGAATGTCATTTGAAGAAACCTTACAGAATCTCATTTGCTGATTTAATTCTTTTTTGTGGAGAATTAAGTTGAGGATCCTGCAATGTGCCTCGTCTTTGGTTCTATATGGATTTGTAAAAGGAATATTCGGGCTTTGGATTCAAGGGGTAATGATGATAAATTCATAATTCATCAATAATTACTGATGTCCAGCTAACTATGCCTTGGCGTGACGATATCTCCAGTCGTTAATCTTCTTTCTCCTCTGGTGACACGACTACACAAGTGGTTCTGAGCTGCAGCTGCTGTCCTGCTGATCGCAACCTGTGAGCGTGTTGATCGCGTGGAGCCCCGTAGCATCTGCAACTGTTGATTGCACAGTTTTTTCCAGCAACATCTTTCCGTTAATATTTACTTCCGTTGAAACAATCAAGGAATTTTTTCTTCTTTCCTCCTTCTACCAGAGCCACGGCTTTTATTGAATTCAGATTTGAGATGCCACCGTGGACTAACACGCTAAACACGAACGGTCGTGGGTTTGATTGCACAGAACATCATTGTTGTATGTTGATTGTGTTATGCATAGCAACAGAATCTTTAGGGAGTTCAAGCCAAGGCCATGGGTTATAGGACTGCTCAGTGTACGATAATATTCTACTCCGGCATCTGGCAGATCTTTTTGCCGCTGCCATCCTGCTACCATTTCCGGTTGTTTGTGAGGCCAAGGTGTTTTATCCAGCTGAAATTATCATCATCACTTTGAAGTAGCAGTACTGTTTTATCCCTGAGGCTGATCCTTATATCTCTCAAAGGAATAGGTAGATGTATACCTATAGTTGAAATCTTTCATGTATTTTATGTGAGCCCAGAAGCTAGGCAGATATTCACTTACCTGTATATGAAACTCTTATCATAACAGGTATTGTTTTTATTATCTAGTTGCCATTTTGATTGGTTTGCCATTATTGTTGATGTTTAATGCATTAATCTGGCTGACCATTAGAATGAATCTATGTGATCTATCGTGTGGACAAGCAATCAGTCAGGCCAGGTATATTGACCATCAATAGTGTACATGCAGCAGAATCATTTCTTTTTATTGTACGATATGAATAAGATAGGCAAAAGGTGATCGTGACATTTGTGAAGTGTATTCTCCCAGATGGTGTTTGACTGTATGGATCTATGAATGAACTGTTGTAGCAATTTGCACCTAAGCAACTCGTGTGTTTATCGTCTTAAACAAGGACTTTTTGGATGTGTGAAAGACTGTGTTTTAATGACTCTGAGCAGTCTCTTTCTAAATTTGTGAAAGACTATTTTGCACCGAAGCAACTGCTTTGTTTTTTGTCTCAAACAATATCCTTCTGGATTTATGAATGGCTATGTTTGCGCCAAAACAATTGGTATTTTGATCGTCGCGAGGGAAATGTTTGTGAACCGTTAAAGAATTGAAAATACGCTTAGCACAGTTATATATCCATTGTTGATGGATATTTTCCACTAAGATAATTTGAGCTAGGGATAATGGGAATTCTAAGTAATGTTGTAGAAAGACTTAATGCAATGGAAAATTGATGGCTACTGAATCCTGCTTATGTGCAGTGGATGAGTTCATAATGATGCAGTCAATCATTGACTATCATTGTTAACATGGATGTGTGAGGGGGAAGTCGACGATGTTTACGCAGATCTTGAAATGGTTGTCTAAACCCATTTTTCCACCAACAACTCTGGTGTAAGATCGAGATTATTGAATATGCTAAGGATTTGGGTAGTAGTTTTTATGTATTACCACAAAGCATTTTGTTGTTTCTTATTTCATTCTTTTCAATAATATTTCGAAACTGTACGGTGCTGAATTGAGATTGAAAATGTATTCACAAATGGATTTTGTACCGGCATCTTGTTCACCTCGCGAACAATGAAACTGTTGATGAACATTTAATAACGGAGCACGTATGTTTAAAAAAAAACAATGTTTTTCCATATTGGTATTTGCTGTCTTTAACCTTGTGATGAAGAGATGTTGTAAATCTACTTTACAAAGGAACAGAGTTGGACATTTAAAGTGAAAGGTAAAAATCATTTCTTAGATTATGGACTTAGATTATTGTCTTTGAGTGCCATAGATTCTTCTCCATCCTTGACTTTCGCTAAGGGAAGTATGTGTCATGCGTAGCCATACAGTCTTTACTTAGCACTTGAGGAACATTAATTTATCAACGGAACAAATCACATCCCATTATATGGCTGTGTTAGTGAAAGTTTTAACTGTTATATTCGCTATCATATAAGTGAAATACACTTAAGCACGGTGTTAAAGACCAATCAATCTTTAGACGTGGACTTCTGGGATTAATAAAACAATGATTAGAACATAATAAAATCAGACTGAATTGCTAATTGGGAATGCTTGAGGATTCTGCCAAAAACTCCCCATTGCTTCATGTAGTTGACCATGTATTTAATGAGCTGTATATATTTATTAGTTACATAACTAGGATTACTGTTAATGGACAATCACATTATCGGTATACATATGTATGTAGCTGGCTGACACGGGCTCCATTAGTGTCTACTGACAGTTTATCTATTATGCATTACTGATCAGTATGATAAGGACTTCTCTCCAAATAGCCTTCTGGATAACGGCCAGTATGTTTGAAGCATAGTCATACAGTTTTTATCAAGAATTGGAGGAACATTAATTTTCCAGCAAAGCTAAACAGTTCAATTGTGTTCGTGTGACTTTTGACTGTATGGAGTACATCACCAGCATATGAGCGTTCAACACCCACCAATCCATCAACCAGTCGTTTCTGGTCTGTGTAAAACATGTACAATATTTCTCCACAAGTAAAGGACATTTTCATCGATTGTACAATGAGGTTTGGCTGATATCAACCAGGTTCAAATGAATGGTAACATTTGAACGTTTATTTTAAACTATTCGTTTGGTAAAAGAAACAACATGTCATGTGATTTCTCAGTGTGATTGGAAAAAATATCGCTTACAATACTTGTACATGTAATGATTGTTAGATGGATTGAAGACAACTGTATTTCACATTAACAGTTTTCATGATATTAAGATAATGTTTGTACATAGTCCCGATTTTAAGACTTTGTAATTGTTGATTATCAAGAAGTTCGTCAAGAATGTGAAAACTGTGGTGAAGATAAAAGGTAAAAATGAGTGCTGATCACACCGTATCGACAATTTTCTTTTTCTCTGTGATTGTATAATGGATTGAATCGTACGACATTTAAATTTGCCTGATTATTCTGTGGATATATAATCCACTGCCAACCATCACGGATTAAGCAATGGATTTACCTGTGATGTTTAATCATCAATCATAATGGAATACTGTCTAATCAAGATTGTATTAACTCTGCAAATAATCACAGAATTTAACAGTAAATTGCTGTGAATTTCTGTGCTTTTCTCACGAACATGTTGTCTGCAGCCATGACAACTCTACTCGACGGGCGGAGTAATATTCCGGTCAGGAAGAAATCAAAACCACACCTTTCACCAGGTGGTAAAAAGGTAAGCTCAATTAGAGTTATTTATAACAATTGATGTGGATGATAATATCATTGCTGTCTCAATTACCACTTATTATTGTAGGTTGTCATTTTCAAAATCCGTGGTTTTGCATCAATGACTTAATGCAATTATTGGTTATTAAAACACTGTAAATGTTCTTATTCTTTGATTAGGAAAATTTAATATAAAAATATTTTAAAAAACGATTATCTGAAACAGTCTGGAATTATATTTTGTATATATAATATATATATTTATACAGTTGAACAAATTGTAGAATATATGGCTAGGTGAGAAACAAAAGAGGTTTAATCTGGAATTAACGGCCAAAAACTAGATTTTTTCTTATCTTCTCTACATATGTTATGGCTGGGTGGCTGAGTGGGTTAGGAGGCCGGCATTTACTGCTGGCGATTCAGTGCCTAACTCTCTTGGTCAGGGGTTTGATTCCTGGATGGGCTTTAACCGGCCAAATTTTCTGAACTAGATTCCGTTTAAACTAAGAAAATGTTAATTATCACAAAATAGCAAAAATACTGTTAATATTCGATTTTTTAAAGTCACAAAAAACATTCATAAGTTCTCTTGTTAGTTTACTGCATACCATACATTCAAAAGATGGGGTGATGTATTCAGACACAATCAGTGAGCAGCTGGTACCGAAAGGAAAGCTCCATTTTACCACTGAAATAAAAGGTCCTCTTTCAACTAGTATCTTTTGGTCAGTTCGTAAATTGCAATTAGTGTTCAGTTGCCAGCTGGTACTTAAATGCAAAAACAGGTCAAATTAACCGTAGTTATCTGGGAAACGAGTAGCTAGGTTACAAGAAAGGATTTTGTCTGGTAACCTTTCTATTTACCAGCTGGTTACTCAAGAGTACTTCCTGGTAAACAGTACTAAATGGTGAAAGTTTTACGATGTGAGTAAAT
This sequence comes from Mopalia vespertina, assembly GCA_030265115.1. Classification (NCBI taxonomy): domain Eukaryota; kingdom Metazoa; phylum Mollusca; class Polyplacophora; order Chitonida; family Mopaliidae; genus Mopalia; species Mopalia vespertina. Next base: position 4,261 of record JAQQZZ010034015.1, on the reverse strand, counting down.
TCACTTAAATTTTGATTAGGAATATCTGTTTGTTAGATGTGAAAGTATTAAAGCTTAGTTATATCAACCAAAACATACGGATTTATGTTCTGTGAAAAAATTTGATTTCTTACTGAAAAATACATAATCTGCCTCCCATACTCAATTTCAAAGTTCTTAAAATAATTTCCGAAGTAAGTATTCTATAGACAAAATTTAAGATGATTGAGGGTATTTTTGCATGTTTTGTAGATGAGGCAAATTAAGACTGAAGAATTTATTTTTTATAATATTTACCACAATTAGTGTTATTGATACCTATACCATATATTGATTTGTGTGATATCTCTGTTACCAGCTTTCATAGGATTGGTGTGGATAACATATTTGGACTAAGTACCTGTTGTATTGATAAAATCTGTGTTGATTCATCCTGTCAGCTTTATAAACAAGTGTTGAGTTTTCTTTAAAAAATTAACGAGAAAGGACATTGCAAAAGTTATTGTCCAAACTGAGATTAATTTACAATTTTCTGCATTCAATTTTTGAAATAATTTTATGATTTATATATGTACAGAGGAGAATTTTTTTTTTTTAAATATATATTTAGAATCACCAGGTGCACAAAATGTACTTTGTGAAACTCATCAGTGGGAATAATGCTATTTACAAAATGTAAATTTAACAACTATACTATGCATTGAATTTATGAAATTATATTTGTGGACGTGGATGGAAAATTTTCTGCATAATGTTTAATGTAATACTTTTTGAGCATTTGATTTATGGCAGTATTTAAATTTTAAATATACAAAAAAATGACATTCAAAAATCATAATAAGAGAACGAGATTAACAAATAATGGGGATTTAAGTAAAAACAAAACGTTCACAATGACAGCAGTTATTACATAATAGAACCCTGACTGCATGTTGTAATTCTAGAAACCTGTGCTGGTAGTGCTGGGGGCAGGATGTATGAAACTGTGCTCATGATTTTTTTTACAGATTTTATCTCCTATTAGAATTTATAGCGAGAAAAACGACAGACTTAAAGATCTGTAATCTAGTCTGCTCCACGTACAACCATTTTAATGTTTTAGAAACCGGCTCCAAAAGTATTATTCAGATAAATGGAAAAATCAATGAGCCAGTATGGAATTTCAGGAAAGCAAGAAGGGCCGTTATGTAAAATGTACTCCATCTTTATTCTGTATCCTCACCAGGCGTCCATTATGTAACATATTCCGGCTGCTTGTTTTCACATTGTGCGTTTCGATGACACAATGGATCAGTTGGAATTTAGTGACTATGAATTATTTATCAGGGGATCATGTTAGATAAGCTACTTACAAAATGATATGAATCGTCCAACAGATTCTGTTACCCCATGTTGCCATCTGTTTGGGTAGTTTCTCTAATTTTTCAACAAAATAAAAATGTAGAATCTTTTTTTTTTAAAGACTATGCTTTTAGCAAATTAGACAAATTAATTTTTTATACATATATACTCGAAAAATGAATTAAAACACCATTATGTTTATATATGTATATTTTTGGTTTTTTGATAAATCGATTGAAATTGGACAAAGTTGTCGAATCGTGCAGACATTTACATGTACTTGTAAGAATGGTCATCATAATTTTAAATTGTACACAAAAAAAAAATCTTAATTTTGCATACTAAATAAGGAATTGAAGAAAACATATTTGTGTAATAATTTAGGGAATTTATGGTATGCCCCATGCTGCCCTGGCTTTGGTGCCCTATACACCCAGCATGTAATAGCTAACGAGCCCATTGTTGAGCCATCATAGCTAGTTGTCAGTCAGGAATTTTGTAACAGGTACATCCTGCACAAGAGGAGGTAACTCAATGTAAAACTTCCTGTTCTAGTGCAGGGGTTATCTAAAAAGTGTAATCCTTTTGTGGAGTGCTATTTTGTTTTTTCGATATCTGATTAAGAAAGAACTATAAATCAAATTAAAAAGAAAGAATTAACATTACTGTTTTGGACATCTACGAGCGGAGGGTTGATTGATTAATTAGTGTTTTACTTTAATCAAATGCCATGCTTAATGTTATTTCACTTATTTAAAAAGTTACATTTATATCATAGTATTTTGCTGTATTGGAAAATAAATGTTTCTCTATTGCTGAATACAAACATTATGGGTATGCAGGAAACACACTGCCCATGACCAGATGCCAGTGTAAGCCTGTTCCCAGTCAAGAAGAATATTTTTTCTTATACATATTGTATTAATAATTTAATATTATTAACATTTTTACCAGTCAGTAAAGTATTATAAGATAACAAATTCTGCTTTATTTCCAAAGAGACAATAGTAGTTACATCAAATAGGATGGTTATATTTTCAAAGAAATGTTATGTGTGTAATTTGATGATAACCTTCTTAACACCTGAAAGTTATCCCACTAATTACCTCTATGCATTGATTGATTTGTTTGGTGTTTTATGCGGTACTTAAGGGTATTTCACTTATATGACAGCAGTGTATCCCAACATAATGGACACTAGCACAACCAAGATGTGAAGCGTTTCCATAATGTTGGAAAGTTAATTTTCTTTCAGTGCTAAGTAAAGACAGCATTGCTACTCTTCAAACAAACTGCCCTTAGCCAGAGGGCAAAGGGCTTGTGATTGGTGATGGCATTCTAGTTAGAGAAATGTTACCATAAATGAACCAACCAAGAAGTTGTTACTTTCAGATATTATCGTTAATAGATTTATCAATGACAGTGACAAAATAGCTTTCTTAGCCAATGAATTGACAGAATTTCAAAAAACTCTTATCTATCACAAAACATGTAAAAAAAATAAGGTGCAATTTTTCACCTTTACTTCAACTGAATTATGTTCTGCATATTTTTTATTTTACTTGTCAATGTTTGTCAAAGCATACAGAGATCAAATTAATTGATTGAATGTCTGGTTTTATAGCTGAATGAAGATTTGTGCCCAATAAAGGCTCACAATCACTTCAAAGACTATCTCCATTAGCCATTTTGCTGCCGAATTAGGAGAAGAAAAATGGAGCAGAAATTGTAAAGTGCTGTCGGCCATGTTTGGCGGCCCGGTTTTGACAACAGGCTATCATGACTGCTAAACGACTTGTGGCATAAAAAAGTGCAGTGTGTAAAATAAAATGGATGGATACTAAGAAAAAAGGAAACACTGGTGAATGCATCAAACCAGATCTTTTGGCAGCTGTATTTGTGAATTTTACCATTTATATTGATGTTAGGTGCGTTTTTGCTCACAGCATAACTGCCATCTCATTCTACTCTATTGTGGTATTGGCATCAAAACAGCAATCAGCAGTTTAACCATTTGTCCTTTTGTGTGGATAATGCCAGAGAACTATGTTTGCTAATTGTCTCGCCAGAACTGAATGAAGTTGTAGCCCTATTCCCCAGTCCAATTCCAAAAATGTTACAATTTGTAGGAAAGGCTGTAAGGTATCTTGGGACTTGGAATAATCACAATAACAATCTTCATTGAAGATAACCCTACTTAATTTGATAATAAAATAATTAAAAGTAATTAAATAAAGGCTTTCCCATGTGTGCAAATGTACATATTTCTTTATCTTATTTAAACTAACCACATTTTATTTTAAACTTTCATATGTTTTTATGTTAAGCTTAATAGCTTTTTTTTTCTAATGTAATAGCTTAAATTGCCTTTTTTAATTTTAATAGTGCAGAATTGTTTCAAATTTATTTATGTTTTATTGATTTTTAATGTAAAGATAAATTGCACAATTAGCACTGTAATTTTTTGGTAAGGTAAATCAATTTAAATCCAGTTTTAAAGCAATTTTTTTTTTAAGGTGACTTAACATAAAACGTAGGCGCAGATAATGTGTGCAATAGAGGAGCAGACAACTGCAGCACAGAGCTCATTATTCTATGATTGTTAGAATCCTTTAAAATTATGATACATGTATCAAATAGAGGACCCCTCCTGGCTATTGTATGCCTACTTACAGACTGTCTGAAAGCTGTACCATTCAGACAGTTGTTTCACTATTGATGTTTAGGCCTTTGAATAGCTGTATAAAAATCAAATGATCTGTGATATGGTAAATACTCCAAACATTACAAAAGTACCAAACTTTTTGATTTTAACAATTGTTGCATTTGACATAAAAAATTTCTATGAACTCTTACCTAGTTTTCACTGATAAAATGGTATATGAGTGAGACAGATGCTGTGGCTTAATTTTGCAATCACAGGGGGGGGGGGGGGGGGGGG
>JAQQZZ010033993.1:0-10632 GCA_030265115.1 Mopalia vespertina | reverse complement strand
AAGGGGGGGGGGGGGGGGGATGTGCTACAAACCAAACCAACTGCATCTTTGAAATCATTTGCATAAGAAGCAGCTGTGTCTGGTTAACAATTGCTAGTGTTTAAGGATTAACAGTTTGTGAGGATTCCTCTAATGTGACAGTCTTTGGGATATGGTGGACGTTATTGTGTTGACCAGTACGTACTATCCCTAAGGGTTCTACTCAGTGGTGGATGCTGTTGTATGACCTCGGAATGACTGTCTTGACTGTGAAAATGGGGAGCTCCCTTGCTTGGTCCAATGCACATCCCTTAAGAATCATCGAGGAATCAGAATCAGAATTTCGTTCTCCAGAGTTCATAACGGCGTTTAAAAAGGTTTCAACTGGTACCACAAAACCATATCCTGATTCGTGTTATGAAGTATAAAAAGCGTAGAGACCGCACTGGACCCTGTTGACGCCGCTTCATAATTGTGTCCACTGAGTTGTCTTCAATGTTGAAAGACTTCTGCGATCAAGGACATCTGACCGATTAAGTGTTTTGGGACTACCCAATGCCAGCCAAAGGTTAAAAGATGTGCACCTACACATACATTTGTTTCTTCTGATCTGTGATCATGTTCCTTTTTACGGCGAAGGGACTCATGTTCAGTTTTCTCAAACTGTAGGCGGTATGCTTCTTTAAGGCCTATAAAATGATCAGTCACCCATTCACTGATGGAGTCATACTTTGGTTCAACACCCAGTCCCATAATAAGCGTGACCGCAAACATTCATGCATGGTTTTATTGAAACGTCCACAGGAGCCATTGCCCTTGGGTGATTGATTGTCCTGCTTTTTGTTACATTGTAAATGCATAATATTTCACGGATAAGTGAACCCTTAAAGCCCCTATCCTGGTCACTGGATCCTAAGTGGTACACTGAACCAGTCTCTAACAAGAACTTTGGCAACACGTGTTGCACTTTGATCGATAAGAGATCCCATTGTTGGTTTCAGTTTTTTTTTCAGCTTCAGAAAAAGTTCACCTAGCACAAAGACTACAGTGTCTTCTTGTATATGCCTTCATTCCAATCATGTTTGGAGGATCTCAAAAATGCGGTGTGCACCCTGATGTTCGGAATTATCATGGATTTTTGTCAACACTTATTTCTATAAAAAAAAAAGCTGGCAGAAGAAGTTGATCTACAGGCGACCCACGAATAGTTACTCTTCGATACAACACAACTAACTTTTCTCAGGAATTCAAGACCTTTCATAATGAGTTTGCATCCTTGGAGACCTGGTGAGTAGAAGGACGATTCTATGTTGTCAAATAATCGAAAACTCTGCAGATCGTTGGATCTTTCCGTTAAAGTTCAGAGAGGTCAGAAGGCAGAATTGTAGGAAGAGTGGAAGTTCCAGAAGGAACCAAATTATCTTGTCCTTACGCGCAGTTCTTGGTTCCATGTATGCAAGGGTCGCGTTGAACACACCCTTAACTGAGAGTGGAACAGGTAATAGTTTCCGAATAAGTTTCAACACAGATTTCTTCAAGGCGTGATGTGTCCTGGAAACTCGTACAATCCTCCAGTCCCAACCGTAAAAGCGGTTTGCTCAATGTCTTGCTTGGTCGTAGGTACGTGATAGTCCATGAGCCTGATCTGAACTTCAGAAATAACTTGCACCATTCAAAACTTGCAATGCTTTCTTTATCCTTTGGAGAGGGTAGGCATCCTTGTAAACAGGTGAATTCAGTGTACAATAGCTAATGCACATACGGAGACTCCTCCTTCCTGGCTACAACAATATGGGAAGCAAATGGCATTTCATTGCAACCAGCAATGTCGTCGTCTGGTTGACTCAAGATAGAGACTTGTTTGACAAAGTTTAGTGATGCGTTGTTTTTGTACACAATTTAAATTTTCACGAAAGTTCATATTTCCAATGATATTTAAAAAAGAAGAATTGCTTTGTCCAGTCGATATATCGTAGATGTAAATTTCCTTATCACTAATCCTACTCTCTTTGACGTCTAAACTACAAGGGCGTAACACACCAGCCTGAGTTTAGGGTTAAAAAATATGTCAGTATTGCTAAAGCATCTGAGCTGGGACGTGACCATTAGATCAAACAGCGAAACATGATGGACATATTGCTAGTCCATTTGCATCTTCGACAGAGAAGGTTAAGATTAACCTTGGCACAATAGAAACCTCTATGGTTTTATCTGAGTCACCAAGGAGCACACCATTGAGTCCCATCTGGGGTTTTCCCTTAATCCACCGACCAATGGAATAAGCCGATTCAACGACAGTACGAGTAAAACATAATGCCGGAAAGCAGTGCTCGAAATGAACTTCGAGATCAAGGTAAGGTTTTGCGTTCACAGTTTAAATAACATCCAAATCCAGTCGTTGGACTTTTATTTGGAGTCTCATTTTGTAACAATCAAGTACCATCTAGCTTTTCAACGCAGACGAGCTGTACGCAATGCATGGAGGTAAGACAGCGATGGTCAAATGTTGGAGTCTAAAAATGTTTGAAAACAACTATCAAAACAAATGCACGTGTCTGTTGTGCGATATAGTGTCACTGATAGGCTGGGGTTCCAACGATTTGGGGTGTATGTGTCAATAGAAATCCAGCATATGAGGCTGATCAGAATACAAATAAGCGTTAAATATGGAATACACGATCTGATTGCCAGTGAAAGTTTTCGGTTGACTTGAGCGCACACACGTGGCGATTGACCCAGCGATCAACCTTAGCGCTTATCTAATTACAGATAGCAAATACAAAACCCACATTTTCTCAGTTTCCAACAGGGGACGTTATAAACAGCGGATCTTCATTTCGGAGAAAACTAGAAATGCGGTTTAAAACATTACAGCCAATAACACCTGGACACAGTTGCTTTCGTTCAGCCATTGGAGTGCTCTCCATATCACAGGTAATTAGGAAACCCATGACAGGAAAACGTCTTCCCAACAGAGTCAGGTTGACCTCAACATTCCCCAAGTAGGGGAGAGAAATTCCTTACGCTCCAGATATATGTAAAACCGATGACACATCCAACAGTTCACCTTCCTGAACTAAAAATTATTTAAAGAAAGATTTCGTAATCGTGGTTATCTGCGTACCAGGGTCCAGCTAAGATATGACTTCCTGGCAACTTTTGCCAAAAGTTTTCTCTATGACTAAGCCTTGGAACCGCACTCAGATCAAGCGATTCCAGATTAAGACGGCGGGGCTCGCTTTGCGGACTAGTGCCCCTTACTGTACCAGCAAGGCAATTGTTAAGACTTTCTTTTTCCACAAGTTGCCGAAAAGAAGCCGTCCAAAGAACAGATTCTGTTAAAGAGTTCTACAAAATTGAGTGACATGTCAATACATTCTCATTAGTTTGACTGTGGGCGAAAACGAGTTCTTGGAGTTAGGAGGGAGATAATTCCTGTCCCTAAACACATTTATTAGAATATTGAAGATCCTGCCAATGTCATCAAGTTTCTGACGACCTAAAAATTCCTGTCTCGCTTTGCAAGAGAGATGGTTAAAAGAGACTTTCTGCTTCTTGTTGAGATTGCTTGGTGCCAATTGCCACTTCACATCTGCAATTCAATCCTCCATGGTAGGATCAGAGGGGTTGGCTGGTCTATCTCTATCGTGTTCGTGTAATGTTACTGCTTCCATCCACCTCCTATACATCTGTGCTGATACGGAAAGAATCGAAGGATATTCCGACATGTAGTTTGTTCTGATTCTTCACTCTTGCATTCTGGGAAATTCGTTTGCAAATTGTGAAAATCGCAATCGCCTCCATAGCAGGATACGGACATGTTTGTAATTGTATTTTATGGTAGCCATGACTTCGATCTTTAATCTATAACGTTGTTGTGATTTATTAAGTACGTATCATTTATTATTGTCATTTTATTATATGAACACGTCGAACATACACAACAAAATAGTTCGATTACAATATAAATCTGGGTTTCCATGGCAACTATTGTGGCTAGTTTGTGTGAGCAAACTCCCATAATTCCTCGCGCCATATATTTTTTCAAGGTAGCGCCAAGTCAAATCGACTGGGCGAGCAAATACTCGGCTCAATTCTGGAATTCGTCCCCCGATGATTCGCCAGTCTACCTCAAAAGGCGCGGCATGTAGTTGAATAAGCCGATTGTTTGGTAACAATGCCGTACACGCTACTAATATGGGCGTTTCACACTTCTAGTTACTGGACTTCTGGTACAGGTTATAAGCCTAGCGACTGTTTGGGGTCAGCACATGCCACAAATTAAGAGAAACCAGGCCCTCCAACGATTCCGACTTTCCTCATTTTTAACTACTTAACTGCTTAAAAATGCTTATCGGCGTCCCTCTGTCACAAGTGTAGTTTGAAAACAATTGCCTGGATTAACTTGAACTTGATATGTAGCTTCCTTCCTGAACGGGTGGGATTGCATTTCATCGAATTCCGTTAAACAAAATGGCCGTTATTACATGATTTTAGAATATTCATGCCTGTATGTGGTGTAAACACGATAACTAGAGAATACATTCACCAATTAACTTTGAATATAGCTTCTTGCCTTTAAGACAATGGCTGGGAGTGAATTTCACTACATGGCTGCCATTGCATTATAAATTCCACTGCATATATTTATTTATCACGATAAGCAATATGCGTTAACCCTGTTATTTTAAACACTAGGTTATAGCATATAATCTTATATTCCTATACCGCCGTATACGTTTGCACGGGTTTTATGCAGTTTTATGTCTGCAGCTTCAATAGTTGCAGTGTGAATATCATTACATTTGATAAAATAAACATACACTTGCTCACGTATGACTTTATGTTCCCCATATATGTTACTGTAATACCTTTTAATGGTATTCAAATTACACCCGACTTTATCCTTTTAGATAGCAATTTAACCCAGCTCCGGGTAAGGTGCGGGTAAGTCCGGGTCAGTTACGAGAGGCCGGCAGCTCAGCTGTTTCCCCGTGTATGGTGAGAGGCCGCGAGGAAAATATCTGAAGCCCGCCACACACGGGAGGAACTGGCTGAGCTGTCGGCCTCGAGAGGCTGGGAACTCAGCTACATTCTCACTGCTTTTTCCGCCGCAAACAAGAGAGTTATCGCCTGAGCCACCTTGCCCCAGCCCTCTAATCACTTAACATCTATCAGTATTATGTCATATCAGACGCCATGTTGATGCCACGTGACAAAATAACGCGTTCGCATTGGTCAGTTACTTTTTTTTAGCTCAGGCGGTAGCTTTACGGTCAGCGCACATGATGAGTTCTTGGCCTCTCGTGGCAGAAAATATCAAACATGACAGATATTTTCCTCACGGCCTCTCGAGGCAGAAACCTCACTAAAATTTCATCGCACACAGGAGAAACAGCTGAGCTGCCAACCTCTCGTGGTCGGCAGCTCAGCCAGTTCCTCCCGTATGCGGCGGGCTTAAACGAAGAAACTCAACAAATAGTGATAGGGTTAAAGCACATGGCATAATGCCTGCAGCAGTAAGATAGGGTTAGACGCCATTAAAGATAGACTTTGTGTTGAGTCATACCTCAGAGGGCATATAGCCATACCTGTACACCTAAAGCTACCCGAGTATTCCTTACAGATAATTCTTCAGGCAAAAATGCAGCCTATCAATCTCCTTTGAAACGCATTTAATGTGAAATTTTCCATTTAAAAAAAGTTTCAGTTCTGAAAAATGGTGTTCATATGTTTAAAAGCTAGCTACATGTTCTTACCGTTAAGAAATACCTTGGTAAAGTGTTTTTATTAGAATTGCACAAATCCGTCAAAAAATAACACTCCAGCAAAACATTTGATTTGCCTGGTTGACATTTAACACCTGATATTAATTACATTACAACCATGGTATCCAATAGCCAAAGCCACAAAAACTTATCCATAAAAATTAAAGTGGTTTTTATGAAAAACATTTCCTCCACTGCTTAGAAATGAAATAAATAAGGACTCACTGCTTGATACAGACTAGCTGGAGAAATGTTATGAATAGATCATGAATTTCCAGAGTATGATTCTAAAGCTTCCTGGCATAGTGTGCAGTCCTTCTCACATAACAATGTTATAATAAAGTTTTTATTTTCTTGGAATATTCTAAAGATGTGACAACTTTTCTTCACATGTCTACTGCCTTTTCTTTTCATGTATTGTTCCACTCAATAGCTGCTAACAAGAATATCCCAGTCATATGTTGACAAATTAAAAATGACAGAATTAGTATACAAATCAAAATTGGTGTTTATAATTCCTAGTCATCTTTAATTGAACCCCACTAATGATGCCTCACCAGTCACCTCCAGTGACACCCTCCTATATCTGAGATAGTCGAATCATAGGAGGATCAATAGTCCAGCACAACTCAACAACATCAGGGACACAGACAACACAGTATGGCACATATTAACCTTAAACCAATGACCTGTAAGATTGCAATATTCAACAGGTATATCCACAGAAAAAAATAATAACAACCACGACTTACTATCCAACAGACAGACAGACAAACAAATGAATGAAAATATACCACCAATAATTCAATAGCCTATAAAGGCTATAGTGTAACCAATAACATGCACTGAAATACAATTATATATAAACTTAATGAACAATAAAGTATTAAGCTTACCATCATATTGAAAGTGGTATTGTTTTGTACAGAATTTAAATGAAACCTTTTGAAAGACCTCCAGCTTCCCATTATGACAAAACTTGGTTAGTTGTCCAAGTGCTTTCAACAATCTTCTATCCATGACAACCTTCTTTAGTGCAATAAAAGATTCAGACTTGGACTTACTTAAGCCATCTCATGGGTCCCCTGTCTTCATCACATAGTGGAGGGTGGTCACAATGGTGGACTATTTGGTTGTCAGGCCACTGATGGTTGCTTGTGATATGGTGTCAAATGGATAGTCTTTTCTCCTGAAAAATATACAAATATTAAAATCAAAATGGGTACACAACCAACTGGTTTCTCTAAGAACAAATCATCTTAAGACAAACACGTTATTCATGCCCAGAAAAGATTGGACTACATTTGAGTAAAGCATACTCGGTGCACAAATAATAACTCCTATTCATTCATGTAATAATCTTGTGGATTTGCACACATCTTGAACTTATAAACAAATTGCTAATATGTATTAAAACAATTCCATTGTATTCCAATATGACCAGCCTAGCACCCAATTTTCTAGTCTCCTTATACAGGAATGTCAAAATCGTGTTTCTAAAATGCGTTCTCCTCTCTCATAAAAACCCATGATAGCATACTAGAGAAACAAATATTTAAAAGACCTACTGGTTAAAGCAAAACTTACCCCTGTATCATAACAGGTTATAACGCTCCTGCTTTTCAGCGGTTATATGTATTGGTTAATTGCTATAAGCTTAATATCTCCATGTAACTAGCAATCACAAACTGTAAAATGCAATAAAATAATTCAATGAAGGAAAGACAAAAGAATGCATGAGCGAATGAAGGAATGAATGAAGTAAACAAAAAACGTTTTAAAAAAATATTTATGGATTCTATATAATTTCTTTGAATATTGGTGTGATTGTATGAGTAATAGGAATACTGTCCGATAAAAAGATTACAGAAAAAGATAGTAGGACTAGCATTGAGAGACAAGCTACTGTCAAACAAAAGGCAGTCAATGTGTAGTAACAACAACAACAACAACATAACCATAATCTTCTCAAAGTGAAAGTTGATCAATTCAAGGAATTTTACGAACAAAACCCAAATCAAGATAGTACTACAAGATATTTAAAATGTAAATGTTGTTACCTGAGTGTGAGAGGTGGTCCATTTTCCTTTCACATCGCTCTTACTGTAGCGTACTTGAACTAGTTAATCGTGGCTCAGTGGTGGCTTTTCACTACGCCAGAGTTAGCTTAATAAACGTAACGGTACCCCCTTCGTATACTCCTACGTCCATACCGCTACGCAGACGGGATATCTTGGCATGGGCTGGATTCCACCGCCTCCTCCCAAACAAGCTTACTACTAAACTTACCCTGTCTAGGCTTGTTTGCTTCCGAGAAGTCTATATAAAGAATGTATCTTAAAAAGTTCAGCTCCAGACTCTACTTGTGACGGCTAATGTCCCCATTTTAAAGTCAAGCTTCCTCAAGATTTCGTTTTCCGTTTACAATGACAGAATTGCAGAATTTCCGCCTATAATTTTATCCGCCTGGACAGTACTTTCAACAAACATCAACCTCGTGTGTTTGTAGTTTGCCGGGGGACCAACACTGCACGATGGGGAATGATCTCAAACTTGCGTTTTGTTCCACAAAGTTATTACATTATTCAATCTAGCTAGAGAACATAGAGCTTAAAAGACAGCAGACCGACATTGTATATTTCATTTTAAATACGAAAAATTGTATGGTGATTTTTTCAACTGGAACTGAGAACATTCTGCCACCTTTGCTGATTGACCAGGTCAGCTCTTTACATACATGTACATATCAATACATTATTAAAGAAAAAAAACAAAACCGCAACTGACTTTTATAATCTATTTACTTGTAAGTACTGTTCGTTTTGTGTTTCCTGAAAATATTGTCCAGGCGGATAAAATTCTGTCGCCACTTTCAATCGTCACCACGCGCAGTGCACTATATGGGCAAACAAATCCACCATTGTATAGACGGAAAACGTTATCTTGAACAAGCTTGACTTTAGACTGGGGATATAAGCCGCCACAAGTCGAGTCTGGAGCTGAAATTGTTTGAATATATTCTTTATACTAGTTTTTCGGAAGCAAGCAAGCGTCGACAGGGTAAGCGAAGTCGTTAGCTTGTTTAAATGGAGCGAGATTGCGACATGGTATACTTGGTTTAATATGTAAATGCGCACTGCGTAACTCAATTTGATTGGCTTTAGACACTCGCTATATAAAACGTCTGCCTTAAAAACAGACCCTGAGCCGCGTAGGTTCGTCTACGTCAAAAAACGATATAAAGCAAGAATATAGGTTAACAACACAAATTTTAATATATACTTTAAGACATTTCGTATTGGGTGGAGAGATGCATTTGTTGTATTTTCCCCTCTTTTAAGGTCTACGTCGATCCGCGTCCAAGCCGTTTACTCACGTCATTTCTGAAGTCAAAATCAGCTTTGGGTTGTAGAATGGAACTGCAAACAGCGAGTACAAGCTGGTTAGTCTAAAGCCGCGGCCTGTGCGGAGAGTTTGCTAAACCCGTGTGTGCCAAACCGAGTAAGCGCTGAAGTGTCAAATAGGAAGGCCGTAATCTGAATCTGTTACATTCTAGGTCACGGACAGGTAGTATTAGTGTATGGGCAATACTATAAGAATGTCAATTAACATGTCAGATTATATCGTTTCCATGGTGATGTGTATTGAAACAGTTTTCCAGCATTTTAGTATGATGACTATCATGACTTCAACTGAGCGACATCAGTGTTTACCAGTTCCAACGTTAAGTCATAGCAGACCGTGGATGAGATACAGCCTCTTTCCCCATCTATTTCTATCAAATATATCAAACTTGACTGGAGTTTAATTGAACTCTCCACCATAGTCGACAGAGATGACAGGTTGAACCAGTCTGGAACGACAGCTCCGCTCGTACACATGTCCTGGCTGATGAGCCTTATGGTTTGTGGTTCCAGTCTACTTCACCAATGTGTCCATATGTGTTCCACCTATTACACTGGTGTAACTGTAATCACATCAGAATGCATGTAGAATATAACCAGATAACTGTGTTCGTTCACAATAACCATGGCTGAGCATAAGTTACACCAAACATATTCCGATGCCGTTTTATTTCTTTCACACTTGAACATATTCATTTTTTTATAAACCACTCTAAAATATTCTGGGCGGTATTTTATTTCAATAACAATGTTAACAGAATGAACTGTTATTATCTCGAAAAAATTGGACTATGGTTGGATAGAATGTGGCTTTGCACGGAATATCTTCATAATAAATCTGGACCCCGCCCAGGATTTTAAGCTGAATCTCGGGGCAATCTGCACACTTCAAGTCGACAGCCTTTATCTTCGAACAAACGAGACATCATTATTTCATCGGAGAATGCAATTTGGTTTCAATACGCTACAAAATTAAAAGTATCTTTACTTAACCCTGTTTATCTATGGGTTTTTTATCCTGCATTTGCAGATTGGCTTGACCGCAGAAAATGTGTTCATTTGGGACCACCTACAGCAAGTGTGACAATTGGTTTAGAATATATCACACTCATCTCATTAGCATCTTGTGTTTCCACGACAGACTTGTTTTTGATCTTCGAAGGCAAAAGAAATCGAAAACATTTCCGCTCCTTTTTCAGCTGAGATTTGGACAGATAGGAAGGTTACAAAAGACACTAATTTATCAAAACATTATCGATAGATGGAAGACCGAAAAAAAGGGGGGCAGCTGCAGCCGTTTAGTTGAATTATGTCGACTCCCCATGTCTGTTTTCAGGTTCACACTAATTCGCCGCTAAAGCCTGCCGCAGACGAGAGCTATCTGCTGAGGTAAAAGTCTCGCGTGGCCGTTTGCTCAGCACGTTGCTCGTCGTGTGCGGGGGTATTTTGCTGAGTTTTCAGACTCGCGAGGCGCTGAGGAA
>JAQQZZ010033982.1:0-10632 GCA_030265115.1 Mopalia vespertina | reverse complement strand
TGGCTGGTTAAACACCTAGTCATTTTTAAACACTCACGTCATATAGTGTCGACTTAAGACGCACTTGGCCCACCATACACTTGGCCCACCATATAAGACGCACTTGGCCCACCATATAAGACGCACTTGGTCCACCATACACTTGGCCCACCATATAAGACGCACTTGGCTCACCATACACTTGGCCCACCATAGGCTTGCGTACGTCACGCTTTTCGCCTACTGTCCTCGTTAAAACGCAATAAATTTAAAGTCTCTACGTTGAACTATTTTCGAGAAATAAGCAAGTTTCTCAGTAGAATATGGCATGTCTGGAATATGCATTTATAGATTGGCTATCAATTCAGTCTACATAATTATGAATTGATCGAACACCAAGTGGTAAGTCTATTTATTTGATCTATTAAGTAACTTCTCTGAGCGGCATTGACCAGTCAGCTATTACAGTGAAATACACATTTACATCATTCGTCAATGGAACTGCACCTCAACATATAACAAACATAAACACATATGTGAGCCTTGTCTGTTGTTATAAGCTCACTGAAAACAATTAGAGACTCAAATGTTACTATTTGTAATTAGAGTTTAGAATTATTAATTTTCACTATCATAAACTTTGAATGTTTAACTCTAAAACAAAGGCATTAAAACAAGTTAACGAAAATACTGTTAAAACAAGTTGTGTCCATTTTAGTCCAACGGGGCCACCAAGACCTTAAAGGGAAACACAAGTTGTATACATATCAACATAGCTCTTTCAATATTAAACATCACATACGTTTAGCATGTTTTCAGCTGACATGCGGTTGGTTGATAGTTTCAAGCGGTTGTGGTTGTTTCGCTTGGGGACGGAACTCTCACTTTCGGTTTAATATGAAAGCATCCACCAGTGCATGCAATAGGACGAGAGCCACGACTAGATGTTAAAACTACCCTGTTTTCAAACAATTATGCAGTTCCGCCTTTTAAACTAACTAATTAACGGCTATGCTTATTCGATTGCAAGTGCAATACAGATGATTGTCTTTGTAAATATGCAATAAAAATAATAAATTTAGGTCGAAAATCAGTGGTCTTTCCCTTTAAGATTATGTTTAGCATCCAATACGAGAAATATGACATAGAAAAAAATTCACACAATCGTAATCTTTTTTTTTTTCGTCTAGAAGCATTTATTGCAAGTCTACAATATCTGTGTAATATTTTTGACTAAAAATGCAAATTGTATGTATACAATGATGCTTTAAATTTGGATTAAATTAAACATTAACCACAATACACACCTTGATTGTAACTGGGTAAAGCCTCAGTTTTACAATTGCTAGAGTCATTTCACTGACAAATAGGCGTCCATTAGAAGGTCATTTATATACAAGCAAGTAATAAGAATGACATCAACAACACGCACATAACCACATACAGGAAAATAAACACAACATGAAATATCATTATGAATAATCGGCGACTTTAGATAAATATAATATTGTGCGACTAGCGCCGTCCTTTCTTAAAGCTATACACAATATGGTATATTGTTGGATGTTGGTACAGCAATAGGAGAGCGACACAACATTCTTTGATATATAGTACAGCACCGAGTTGACACAGGTAAGTGATGGAGGGCTATATACAATGAGATATATACATTTACTACATAAATGATCTATAAATAATGATATACCAGATGGAAAACAATATGGGATACTTTACTGAAGAGATATTCCCCATGCAAGACAGCTATATGGAGGGTTACAATGGATAATCAGATCATATGTGTAAACTATAGATGGATATTTGGTCAACCAAAGTTTAAGCTTATGCCCAGCCAGGAAAACGGGTATACCAGCCAGGCGGGAACTCAACTAACCGTTTATATCTAAGGCTTTGGTGGTTCGGTTCGAAACCTATCATCTCGAGATGAAATGAGCCGCGGTCCTAGATTTTAAAACAAGTCTCAATAGGCTAGAGAACATTTTAAAATTATCTACATGACCATTTATAACACATAAAACTATTTCTGGTTTAATTGGATGTTTCTTTAAAAAGATCAGAAAGCTTTAAGTATCATAATGTATACATTTGCTACATATAGGCCTAACATCACGAAACAGCCTCTCTAAAGCTTGTTTGGTAATACCAAATATGGCTCAATACATTTAGCTTTGGTAATACCAATATGCAGAAAGGGGACGATCATCTGACTATTATAGTCACACGGGAGGGGGGATGGAGACAAAAAGTAGGGCTACCTATATGAGGAGGAGACGATGATACGACTATTATAACCTCTCAGGTGGACATTATTATTGATACATTATTAATTTACGTATGACACACATTACAGGTAAGTCCGTATAGCAGCAATTACTGTCATATTGCCTGTCATTATCTCACTATATAAATAACAAAATGTCAAAAAGTGGGTCTTGCAGGCAACACTGACGTCAAAACGGTCGAGATTTGTGGCCTTTTTAGTGACGTCACATAGATAAATGTGTGTGACGTCATTTCTAAGCGCCCTTTCTCCGAATGTTGTGACGTCAGACGACCGCCTTGCAAGGATGATATTACCTCCCTTGCCAACTTTCCGCGACTCCCATTGGTACAGAAGTGTTAACGTTATCATGCTTTTAGTTGGCCCTTTGCAAAATCACCAAATACAATCTAAGTACGATATACTTATAAGCTATAGGTTAAAAAAGACTTAACTAACGCTTGCTGCCCCATCCACAAATACTCATTTATTTTGTGAATTCAATCTTTTACATTTCAACCAAAAACTTCATAAATATGTGACATAATTTACCTATATAACAAAGGCCGTATTCATAAAGCAACTTAAATATTTATCAAAGTTAAGAAGTATTTTGCCAAATTTCAGCCAGTCATTTGATCATGAAAAAGCTAAATGTGAAACAACTAGGGCTACATTTGATAAATTTCACTTATAATCTTTCGTTTAGGTTCATGCAAAGTTAAGCAAAATGGAATTTATGTATTTAAACTGATGTTTGAAAATTCTCGAAGTATGTCTTTACTTTAAGAAATACTAAATAAGCTTTACGAATACGGACTCCGGTCAGGTTCATGAACTAGACCTACGTAAGATGTACAATAATAAACCATTAAACACACGACTATAGTATTACCGATGTAAAATACAGAACTAAAACAAAACAAATAAAAAGTTATAAACCGGCTTTGATCTGAGCTAATTGAAGCTTTTAAAGCAATGAAATTACTTACAACATATAATAATAATGTTCTATGCAGATGATCGATATAAAACACAACCATTTAAATACTGACCAAAACCCTCCAAATATCATCTGATACTTATGTAGGCCTACTGGCATGAAGTAATGAAATGATTTATATACAATGAAAACAACCGAGATTCTACAACATCTGTGATAAATAGCCTTTACTTACTAAAAAATTATAGGCCTACTGCATAATATAGCATAACAAAGAAACAATGAGCTTAGTTTGCTTTAGCGATATTCTAAAAACAGAACATAAGAAACGATCACAGCGCGCCGATTCACATTTGGACATGGTAAAATCGTTGAAACTCACGTTCACGGCCAAATGCCAAAGAATGATTCAATGCTGGCAATTGATTAAATACCATCTGGTCTGCGGCAGATCAAGATTAATATAAGTTTAAAGAATATTTGAAATCATTTTTTAAAAAATATTTAAAACGCGCAGCATATATTCTTATAATAAATGCAATAAACATGAGTTTTCTTTTCCCGAATTTACACTATTTACTGATCAAGAAATACGAATTATCCATAACAATAGAATCAACTGTGGTTTATGTGGACTTTCGTGACAAGTAAAATAGACAACGTTTGAATACTGAGTAAACGAATGAAATCCACATCTGGCGCTGAATTTACCATTCCGATCAGAGTGGCCTCCCTTGATACACCAATGCTAGGGCATCACGGAAATGAGATGTTGTCTTTTACCAACTCGGAAACATAGCACGAACGTAACAATCGTCAAAAGAATAACAAACATTAATTGTGCATTATTAAAAATTATGCAACGTTTAGACTGAACAACATCTAACGTCCTTTCATGTCGACAAGAAACGGCTTTAAAGACAAAGCTATTATTTCCGCACAATCAGACCTTGTATGGAGTATATATTATAACTTAATGCTGTATCAGTGGTAACTATTGCGCATGACGGATGTGAAAACTGTTGTTGTGAGGACTGCTACGATTGGCATAACCTTCGCAAAGGCGTTGTGCATTCGAACAAACAAAAACCTTAAATTTAACCAAGCAACAGTCCACAGCTGGGCAAGTATTTACAGGTTGTCTGTAATCACGAGGGATGAACTTCAAATCTTCCTCGATAAAATGTTGAACGTAAGCTTCTACATGGTACAGGTTATAGGCCTATTTCCAGTCAGAATAAAAATTTTGTAGTTTGTACATTTTACTTGAAACACAATAACCAAAAACGGTTTAGCAAAATAAAAATTAGGACAACAAAGTATATAATAAACAGAGAAGCAGAGCGACAGCTAAGGAGGCTCCTTCAAATAAATAAGTCACAACATAATAAAATAGGATACATCTAGCTTAAGGACATATTTAGTCAATAAACAATAATTATTTAGGCTGCATTAGATTATGACCAACTTTTCGGAAGAGGATGTTTTATCTGTTGAGTGTTGGTTCATCAAACAGGCAGGGAACTTTCATGTGTTTTGTGCTTCCCAGACCGACTAAACATGAAGCATATGACTGACAAATATCCAAACTCATCCAACTCGTTGATAGGTTTTAAATTTCTGCATGACTTTCCTCATGAACCACTTCTCCCGATTCAAGGATGGCGAAATCATCGCTTTGTATATTCGATATTTAAACATCCCTTTATTATGAACAACATGATGCCGAATCCTATACAGGTGTAAACACAATCTGAACTGAATCGCATGGCAAAGGATGGACTTCTGTGTGTGACACCCTAAATGTATAATAACAGAATCTACAGCGGCTCGATATATAGTAACACTCTTTAAAACGCTTTAGTATAGAAAATACATGAATGGCAACATATTCTAAGATCGAGTTCAGAGCAGTTGTCTTAGAGATTTTATTCATTCATGTTGTGTTTGCGCCATCTTTGTAATTTGTTCATGAGATGTTTGACCGGAAGTGGTATGGGTGTTCCTTCACGAATGTCCAAAATCTCCCTCTGTATAAAGGAATATGAATTAGCAACAGTCCTTGGATATTCCATGTTAAAGACATAATACGAGGCGAAGAGAGTGGCGTATGCTAAGGTAAACTCCTCAAACTCTTGGACCAAATCCTCCTCCGCCACCAAGAAGAACTCATCGCTATTGAAGATACCTCCGCGACAAACTAGAATTGGTACAACTTTGCCTTCCGTGTCGATGCTCTCTGCGCGTAAGTCCGCCTCGCGAACCATCTCGGACAAATTTTCCCGTAACAGTATGGGAATAAGACAGAGCGCTGAGACCATGTCCCAATACTGGGCCAGAGACACGTTTTCTTGTTTCGCCAATTCTGCCCGTCGCAAAATTGCCCCAGAGCCAGATACTCCACGAGAAATCTCAATAATTCCTTTTGCGTATTTGGCACAATAACTCCGAATCGCCTCATCGATGTCTATGTGATGAATTCTTTGGAACTCATGAACCAGATGTTTCCCGGCAAACAAGTAGGGATATGTTTCTTTAACCACCGCGATTCTGGGTTGTTCAATCATTATAAAGTTCTGACGAATGTCAAAGGTTTCTTCCAGATAGGCCATGATGTCTTTTTCATCTTTTAATTCCACCACATGTTTTTCAATCGTCAGTTCCTCGTGATTTGCCTCTGTGTCTTCCAGCCTGGCTTTCTTCTCGGCACTGGAGCCACCGATGTCTTTCGACTCCTGGCCAATGTTGTTGCCAGTCGACGTGCTAGGTTGAACGCTAGTTTCCAGCTCGGGACCATTTTCGTCTTCCCCTTTACGTTTTGACATCTTCACGGTGGTAAGGAGTTATTCCAACCAGACCCGCCTCTCGTTTAGAAAAACGATTTGTCTCTTAGGATGTAACAAAACATTCTGTGAACAGAAATAATAAATGAGAGAAAATGGGAATCAAAAACCTTCACCGGTTTTCTGTCTCTTGTACGTTACACTGTATTGATAGCACAACAAACGGAAAGTAATCAAAACCATTATTGTTAAAATCTGTATCCAAAGTGAAGGTAATCCAATATATTCAGATATTAAATATTTATCCTGACGTACTTGGACGGAAAGTCGTTTTTCTCCAGCCACAAAAACAAAGTTCCGAAGACTTGCCAACACAATGATATTAAATTTGAACCGAAAAGACCATTGACAAATGTATCAGATTTCCCCCTCGGATAGAATTTTAATTTTAACATAAACTGCTTTATTTCAATCACCAGAGTTTCACTTTATACTCTATGTTAGATATTTCTGGACAAACTGATAACTTCACTTTGGTTGTTTTTATGCTATGGTATCTTTTGCATATTAAATGATTGTAACAACAGCGACAAAAAAAATGTCTTGTCAAGTTTTGAGTTTCATGCTATGTGTCCAAATAAAAGTTGAAAATATTAAGTATAACTGGGTTGTTTTTGTCTAAAGTATCACTCAGCTGCATATGTCTGCGTCCAAAAATAAGATTTAAAAATCGATACATCTTAACAGAATAAATAACAGCTATATAATACAATTCCTATGTGTATAATAATAAAAATGGACGCTTTCTAGAATCAAAATATGTGCCGAGCAAAACTGTATTGATTGTCAGAATGTATACGCGGACTCGGAAGTAGGAAAGTCTCAATAAGGCATCACATCAAAGGGGGCAAGGGCTACAACTTGCCATTTTCGCTAACTTAGAAAAAATTAAGCAATACATGCAGAGCCTTTGATCTTTAAAGACGAAACGTGAACAAAAACGTCACCCACATTGAAATAGAGAGAAGATAGGATTGCGCAGTGAAACGTTCACGGAATAATCGATGGAGTGAATTGCTGTCAGAAACAGCCCTGGTCATACAGGGTTACAGCTACAATTGATCAATGTTTCCACATTATAAACAGTATAGTTTACATAACACATTAGCAACATCGGGATATGTAGTTCAGTACTGTAACAGTATTACTGCCAGTAAACGGCAAACAAGTATTCTGTTAAACGAGTTAAAAATTGAAAAATATGACTGCAGTCAAGCAGTAGATGGCTGATTAATTGAGAATTAGAGGGTATTGCTTTCTGTAGATAGCAAAGAACAAGATGACTTTAAAGTCTCAACAAGTGAATCGGGAAAACAAGTGATTGTGGGCACCTTTCTGTTTAATTTAGGGTTTACACCATACTTACGGTTATTCCACCCTTATGACGCTGTGCAAGCTAAATGGATGGGCTAAGAAAAGTACCATCCACGTTCCTAAATGACTACATTTAATGAAAAGAAACAAGATAAGTATAAGACCAAAAACAAGGTACATAAAGACAAAGGATGCAAAAATAGCCCTAGACGCCACAACCCTTGACGTCGTGATGAGCGTTAGTTCACCATGACAACAATAACAAAGCAAAGCGCAGACTGCCAAAGGTCGAATAGCGACTTACAGTTGCATATATTTACAGTCTAACAACGGCTGAAACACAAAACCATACTTTCTATTCTGAAAAATGCCAATTACGGTGACAAATAAAAGTGAATGTTATATCCGGCGACGGGTTTATTCTCAGTATTTTTATTGTAGTCTACATCATTTTATTTTCCCGATGAACCAAACGCAGTAATTATCACTACGGAATCTGTCGCAATTGTAGGCCTATTAAGGAAATGTAGGTTTTCTGATTTATTCTTCGCTAGAAAATACCAAATGCTTTGCGAAACGCAGAGGGTGGTTGTGCTTCTGATCAGATTGTAGTTTTGAGAGCAAATTTATTGCCGCTAAATCGAGGCTGTGAGGGAGAAGTCTGTATTTGTTGGCTTGGATGCTTTTATTTCACATATGTACAAAAGAGTTCCACTGGCCTTGTTATTTTACATCATGAAAAAGATTTCCACATACGTTGAATTAAGGTTTATTTTACATATCTTGAATTCTTTTTCATAGGAATTGTTTTTAACATAAGTGAAACTATTTTCAACATATGTAAAATAAATAATTTATTTTAATTTATTGAAAAAGAATTTCACATGTGTGAAAAAGAATTTTACATATGTGAAAAAGAATTCAACATATGTAGAATAAAGATAGAAGTGATAAAATGGCTTGCCATACATGTCTACATTGCATAAGTCACATATATATCACATTTATATACACTGTAAATCACATTTCATCATATTTTACTTTCTTACATGACTTGATCATTTGCCAGCCTTGCTATATAGTCTCTGTATACAAAACATTTTGAGGAACTATCTGTCTGTGAACTGGCCAAACCATCTCTGATTTTCTCTAACGTTTTTACACCTAAGAACATAAATCAGCCCATAAAGTAGATTTTACAACAACAACAAAAAATATATAAAATTGTTTTTTGGTTTCATTTGTGCAAATATGTAGGTACATGTAAATAATTTACCATGTCAATTTACCTTTCATGTGTAACATTTTTAATTTACAGTCTTGTCAAATAAACTATACAAGGGTGGTGACCTGTAGTGTGGAGCAGTTTTTAAATTGGTTTAGTTGTAACACTTTTTATTTTCACTTTAGAATATTAAGTATGGGAGATCAATTTTACCATCCTTCTCTGATAGAAGTCGCACACTGCCATCAGTGGTGATTATAAACACAGAGTTAGTAGAAGGGAGGACTTCTTCAATCTCTCTGGCATGATCAGTCTGCAAGAACAAAATACCTGAAACCTATAGCTGAGAAACATAGCACCAGAGCTGAAGTAGACCTGCTGTCTTAGAATATACTGGCCCCAGTTGTTCAAGGTGTTATTAAATTTAGATAAGACACCATCACTCCATGTTAAAGGCCTACGTCTTATCCTATATTAGTGTTTGTCAGTTTGTTTGTTTGTTTACTTGTTTTGATTAGGGTTAAATGTCGTTCTCAAGGATATTTCACTAAAATTACTATGAACTGGCCATATCACACTGTTCCTTGTTTAAATACATTGGAAAACTAAGAGGAAACTTTGTAAAAACCAAACTACAATTAAATGAGCTACATTATGTGACTCACACACATACCTGAGGGTGACAGACTGACTGGAGTGTGTTAATTTGTTTACATCTATATTCTTTTAGACTAGGCTACATAATTAAGTATGTGTGTAAAATATATACAGAAATAATGTTAATTTATTCCAATAGCAGATTTATACAGTATGGGTAATATATTAGCATAGGTTGAGAAGTTTAGAAATCTATGAGTTTCTTACCCCATGTTTTGATAAATGCGGAAGTATGAGCTCCCTGAAATCTAAACACTTGAATGTGTCCTGAGCTTTGTAAGTATGGACACGGTCATCATCATAAATATTGACTGTGTTAGAATGAGGGAAGAACACAAGCCCAATAATCCTCCTCGATTGCCTGAAAGATTTTCAACCAAAACATAACTTAGAATATTTAATCAAGAAAATAAAAATCATAGTATGAAAAGACATTATTTAAACTCAAAGTCTTCAGATTTTTTATTTTTTTTTAACTTTAAAAAATAAAAAAGAATTTCAGTGCAAACTGAAAATTTCAAGTGTTCAAAGCCTGTTCAGTCAAGTAAACTCACATCACCTGTCAGATCTATAGATTAGACTATACTTACAGAGAGAGATACACTGTATTCAAAGGTTAACATGTTACTGGATACTTGTGGGTTTAAAAGCTACATTGTAGGTATATAGGACTTTGTTTTACTGTTGATTGGAGTCTTAGGCCTAATCAAAGTTATTTCACTTACATGGGGGAACAGACAAGATTTAAAGTAATAAATAATCAGGGCTGTTCAAGAAATACTCAATATGTCATCTAGTCAATGAAGACATTGGTAAATGAGTAAGGAAAAGTTACCTGATAGATGCAAACACACGTCTGGACAAGGGAGATAACTCACAAAGAGGTGAATTCTCCAGGACTTTTACAGGCTCAGCAAAACCGATTTCTATATCTAAAATGGAATGAGAAAACAGTCGTCATTAATTTTGATGTTTGTTCGTTTGATTGGGGTTAACCCCATTCTTAGGAATATGGTAGGAATACACAGACATCACAAATAGATCTTCTTTGTTCTTCATTCTGAAGCTAGATGCCGAAAATAAAACTATCTGAGGGACAAACCTGGAAAGAACACACACTGATGTAATTAATAGGAATAGTTTAATAGCATCAAAATAATTTTATAAATCTCTGCGAAACTTCATGCAGTATGGTAAAATATATCAGTAACCGATGACCTGCATAGTTTTAATGTGTATGAGACTAAAGAGAACTCTGATTTTCTACAATAATGTTATGCCCTCCATGTAAACTCTGGGTTAAATTAATCAGCTTTGATTGTTTGTTTGTTTGATTGGGGTTTTACGTCGTACTCAAGGGTATTTCACTTATATGACGACGTGCCAGCCCAAT
>JAQQZZ010033971.1:0-10633 GCA_030265115.1 Mopalia vespertina | reverse complement strand
TCATAATATAGAAAAAAGTTGAAAAAGGGGCATAACTCCATAAATTCTGTGACGAGCATGCCCAATTTCGATAGGCTGCCCACAATTCACTAGATACATAACAAATCCAAAGTTAATGGGCCTACATAATTTCGTTTCGGAGATATCACGGTAACGGACGTACGTACGGACATACATGATGACGACAATACCCCTAGGCCAAAATTGGCCGAGGGGTAAAAATTGATTAAACTGTTTGCAGCAATTCTTTTAATAAAGTTCATAAGCAATATGGGAAAATAAGAAAATAAATCAAAGAAAAGAAGTGAAAATAAAATTAAATTACAAGCCCACCAGTAGACAATGTACTGATCACTTGTACTCAGTTTCATACAAATAGAACTGAATGATGTGAGAGACAATTCACAACAGAAAATGATTCATAAAGGGCACCTGTTTTGATGCAAGTTGTCCTTATTATCTCAGCCCAATAGATAAATTAACAAACGAACAAACACACACCAACAACCCTTTTGATGACTGTGCTAAAACTATATCTGAATTACATATTGCTACATCACCTGCTTGTTGTGAATGTGGATATTCCTTAATGAACATACCTGCCAGTAGAGAATAATCTGTCTGTCCTTTCCAGGTGAGGAGATAACGGTGAAGGAGGAATTCAATAGTACTGGGTTACTCACAGGTACTGCAGGTAAAAAGTATTGTCATTGGTTCATAAATATGAATCTTTTATCATTCAGATAATAATTATCACTTAAACATGCATAGATGTATAGATCTTTTTCACTCTTAGAGTTTTGTTTGAGGGTTGATGTCGTACTTATCAACATAACAAGGTCAGTAATGGATATATGACAAGCATATTGTTCTATAATCACAAAATACAGGGTCATTTTGGGATAAACAAGTCTTCACAACAAAGAATACAGAAAGCTATTGGAATGTAAATAAACTCACTGTCTTGTAACGTCGTGACAATTGCTGGCCTAGAAGGGGCACTCCAGTAACCACCGTGTTTGGTTTTCACTTGAACTGTAAACTGGTACTGAACAAATGGTTCAAGGTCAGTCAAGTTTGTTGTCTCGAACCATGCTCCACCACCAAGGTGTGACTTGGTCTTCAATGGTCCCGACTGCAATATATAATAATTATGTTAAGAAACAAATATTATGAATATTACTATGTACAACAAAATAAAAAAACATATTAAAATGTAATGGTTACCCAAAAACATGTTCTGGGGAATGTCCATTACTGAATGCTGGATAGGTTATTGCATCAATTCTAGTATGCTTTTCATGTTCAAATTTTATTTTTATACCAAAGTATTAATACCAGTAAGCATAAGTGCAATGTAGAGTTCTTTAAAGATATCTATCAAATAAAATTTGTGTATTATGAGGGATTGCAGGCTAGGTGGAGATCATGTAGTTAGACAAAATACCATACCCCAAACAAATTAAAACCTGCTCCCAAGAAGGAGTTAAAATAATAATGTAAATAATATATATATATTATGATATTTGTTTTTATTGACATTTGATATAGACATGTGTATAAATTTTAAAATTGAATCTGAAGTAACAAAGATTCTTAAAATTTATAAACATAGGAAGCAGTTTCAAAGAAGCTAAAAACACAGGATGTGGTTAATTTATGACTACTGACCAATCATATATGAAGAAAACACAGTATTAGATGAGCTCACCTGCCATCGTTGTTGTAGTAAGCAGGTAGAACAAGTAATGGAGATGTTATATATCAGTGGTAGGTTAACAGATAGTGGGAGGGTCATCTTCCAGGCGAGTTCCACTGTACTAGAGCTGACTTTACCTGCCAATGCCTTCAAATCAGTTGTGGGAGTGATCTGTACTGTTAACAGAAACAAACAAACTTAATCAAAGAAAAAGTTTAACTACCATGAACACCTTTTTAAAAGGCTTTATTCTTCTGCTCTGTTTCTTGATAAAGGTATTGTGATATTATAATTGACTGTTTTTTCACTCATGCCATGTATCCCAATGGGAGATAAAAAGATCCCTGACGCCACTGGCAACAAATCATGACAAGACAAATACAAGATCAAAAACAGTGATCAAACAGGGGCTTCATACTTGGTGTCCACAAGTGAAATTTGTCTGGTAAAAAGTATTCATTTATTTCAGAGTGGTGTGCTGTAACAGTTGTTACAAAAACAAAAACAAAAAACAAAAAACAAAAAAAAAAACATATATAAATATGAGACTGATTATGGTCTATGGGAGACCAGGGCATAACCAAACTCTACATGACCATCCCCTATTATAATCCTGGATTAGTAGTCATGTCATATTTCAAATTTATATGTTCAGATCACAAATAGTTTTAACTTAACCTTTGTGCCTAGTAATATCATTAGTTTACACAAAGAAATATACAGTTGTGAATGACAGCTATTAACAACCAATCACAATTGTCCACAATATCAAGATAAGACAAGGTTTTAACAAGTCCATATACTTTCTCATTTAATACTGTACACAATAACATTCAGTTATGTACATTTGATGAGGTCTACATCAAGGTATACCCTGGAGATATAAAGAGTAGGAGACACAACTCAGTAAGGGCCAACAGACAGTCCAGCTTTGTTTCTGTTGTGCTTTTAGACAGTTGAAAGGCAACGTGGCTTGCAGCACTTATTTGATGGTCAAAGATCGATTCCAACAGCCCATGCCTTCGGCAGGTTTGTTACCTAGCCAGCTTTGCCAGAAGTGCTATGTCATATGCATATTTTCTTTCAGTAGATTAACTACACGTACAATCAGAAACATGCGGGCTTATGATATTTAGAATGTAATCGACTAGAATGTACTGGTGCATGTCACAGCATGTGTGATAATTGTTAAATGGTCCTGCCTATACATCAGGTCTGTGCTGTTAGGGAGAATGGACAGAATTGGGTTTCCCCATGGTTATGCAAACTTAATTTAGGAGGACCTATTTATAGGTTTCCCAAACTATTGGCAGTCTTTGTCTAAATTTGCATTTTGCCACTGATTTTGACAAATTTTGTCATCCAATTTCAATGAAGATAGTATTTTAAAGCAATTGGCTTTATTTTTTCACAAAGGTACATTTATGTATTTAAAAAATCAGCAAACGAGGAGAAAATGCAAATGTTAGGTTATCTCACAAAAGTTTAGAGGACCGATTTTAAGGTTTTGCTAGAAAAGATTACAGCGCAGGCCTGTTGTAACATGCATATCATACTTATTATTGAAGTGTCAGTTAATATATATTTTTTTAGTTCTGTGAGTTTATGGTAATTTTCGACAATACAATGTTTAAAGATATCACATTTGGCCCAAAAATATAGATGTAGGCCTACTTGTAAGAGATTAGTTGCTAGTTGAGAGATATACATATGGTCATTACTTTTGGTTTGTTTGTTTGTTTGATTGGGGTTTAATGTCATAGTCAAGGCTATTTCACCTATATGATGACAGATTGTCCACTTCACACTGTTCCTTACTTAATTAGGATGGGAAACAAAGAAGAAACCTCGTAAATTACAGCGATTGCTGGAGCCACATCATGTGACTCACTCATATACATGATGGTCGACAGAGGGACTTGATATACAGTATATCGAAGTTGGATACGTAAGCGCACTCATTACTTTTGGAACAAGTTGAGTAGCTAAAAGGTCCACCACTAGAGGCATTTTTTTTAAAAATATGCTCATTATCCCAGTCAAATCACCTGTCCCTACTTTTGGTTAAGAACTAGTTTTTTTCTTCAAAGAGTAAAAGTTATGGTGTTTATCACCATTTTGGTGCAATATGCAATGTCAAGCCATTTTTTTTTGTGAAACCTAGTGAAATACAACCACATCTATGGTAATAACAGAAAAAGCTAAGTTTGAAGTTAATATCTGAATTTGAGTGATAGCCATTTTGTAGAATTCAATGAAATGCAATCAAATCAGATTCTTAACAGACATAAATATTGTTAAATTAATCAATGGTGGCCATTTTGTTTTATTGAACTTGGTGATATCCATACCCATGATTGCCGGAGCCACAAACTGTGACTCATGCATATACTCATAGACTCGATCCTGTCAAGAGTACATCAAAGTAGGATCAGTAAGTGCACACACTAACCAGTAAGGCGCGGGCCCACAGATAATTTGAACTTTTTTGGACAAACTTAAGCAGTTTTGTGTATGTAAATGGCTACTGAACCTCTTCACTGGTAAGTGCTGTTTATTATTAATCGTCTTGATGGAATCGCTTGAGGAGCTGTCCACTTATTATTAGTCACCTTATAGGCATATATAGCTGATTAACAATTTACAGACTAAATGGAGACCTTCTTATGGTGTGTGAATTTCATTTCTGCAAGAATTTGTCAAAGTGTGTTTAATGGCTTACACCCTCAATGGCTTATCCCCAATGACCTGGCTTTATCAGAATCGCAGATTCATGCAGCCCCCATCGATGTATCAGAGTTGTGTCTCCTGTTTATACCTCTATGGTTATACAAACCCTCAGCATGACCAGTAGGCAAGTCTTATTGATCAAGACAATAGGCAAGGGAATAAAGGACTCCTGGGGTCTGTCTTACAAAGCATGCAGAGCTTTTCCTGAAAGCATTACCTTGATGACAGAATGCTTTCAGTACTAGATGTCATGTTATTTACACCAGACATGAAGGCTTTATATGACTGTATAACTTTATGACATTCATTAAATTAACACAAACAATAAAAGAATACTGATTTCAGACAAGAGAAGGGTAAAGGCTTGGGTGGTTAGTCTATATCACTATATATCAGACTTCAAGTCTAATATCACAGTTTGGCATATGACCAAGTAAAAGATGCAAGCCAATGAATGAGTGGAAAATAGGATCTCAATTTTCACTATGCACCATGCACTCAACATGCAGTAACAGACTAAAGCCAAATCTTGACTTTGAGATACAAAAAGCATGCATGGGTATCATATTTCAAAACATTGTTTCATAGACATTGTTGACTTCAGTGTTTATTCAAATATATAAAAAAAGCATCTTACATTGTAATTTCACAAGGATGGTTGAACATTGTAGTTTGTTGATTCTCAAGAAGAGTTAACATTTATTTCTAAATATTTAAATGTTGATATCACAAAGTGCACGAAGTCACAGCTACAAACGTACATGTAATTATTTGTTAGATTTTTTAAGGAACCCAAATCCACTATGTCCTTGGAGCATGACACCATAGTGCTGTTTCCTTCTCCAAGGTATCATAATACTGTCTTCTAAGAGCATGAAACAAAAGTACCATCTCATTGGAGCAAGATACAATAGTGCTGGCTCCTTATAGCAGGACACAATAGTGCTGTCTCCTTTGATTGATTGATTGGTGTGTTACCCAGTGTTTAAGGGTATTTCACTTATATGAAGGCAGTGTATTTCAACAATAATCGACACTATCACAATCAAGCTGTGAAGCGTTTCCATAATGTTGGAAAGTTAATATTCCTCCAGTGCCAATTAAAGGCAGCATTGCTACTCTTCAAACAAACTGCCCTTAGCCAGAGGGCCAGTCTCCTTGGAGCATGATACCATAATCTTGTCTCCTTGGAGAAAGACACAATGGTGCTGTCTCCTTGGGGGAAGATACCATCGTGCTGTCTTCTAAGTACATGACACCATAGGATGTGTCCTTGGACCATGACATTAAAGTGCTGTCTCCTTGTAGCATGATACCATATTGTAGTCTCCTTGGAGCAAGACACCATAGTGCTCTCCACTTGGAGCAAGACATAATATTGTTGTCTCCTTGTAGCATGGTGCCATATTGTAGTCTCCTTGGAGCAAGACACCATAGTGCTCTCCACTTGGAGCAAGACATAATAGTGTTGTCTCCTTGTAGCATGATGCCATATTGTAGTCTCCTTGGAGCAAGACACCATAGTGCTCTCCACTTGGAACATGACATAAAAGTGTTGTCTCCTTGTAGCATGATACCATATGGTAGTCTCCTTGGGGCAAGACACCATGGTGCTCTCCACATGGAGCAAGACATAATAGTTCTGTCTCCTTGGAACACGACATAAAAGTGCTGTCTCCTTGGAGCATGATACTGTAGTGCTGTCTCCTTGGAGCATGGTACCATAGTGCTGTCTTCTTGAAATGTGAAATAATAGTGCTGTGTCCGTGGAGCAAGAAACAATAGTGCTATTTCCTTAGAGTATGACAACATAGCGCTGTCTCCTTAGAGTAAGATATCATAGTGCTGTCTCCTGGGAACATAATGCCATATATTGCTGTCTCCTTGGAGCATTATACCATAGTGCAATCACCTAGGAGCAAGACACCATGGTGCTGTCTCCTTAGAGTAAGATATCATAATGCTGTCTCCTGGGAACATAATGCCATATATTGATGTCTCCTTGGAGCATAATACCATAGTGCTATCTCCTAGGAGCAAGACACCATGGTGCTGTCTCTGTGGAGCATGACACTATAGTGCTATTTCCTTGGAGCATGACAACATAGTGCTGTCTCCTTACAGTAAGATATCATAGTGCTGTCTCCTGGGGACATTATGCTACATATTGCGGTCTCCTTGGAGCATAATACCATAGTGCTATCTCCTAGGAGCAAGACACCATGGTGCTGTTTCTGTGGAGCATGACACTATAGTGCTGTATCCATGGATCATGGCACAATAGTCCTATTTCCTTGGAGCATGACAACATAGTGCTGTCTCCTTAGAGTAAGATATCATAGTGCTGTCTCCTGGGGACATTATGCTATATATTGCGATCTCCTTGGAGCATGACACAATAGTGCTGTCTCCTTAGAGGATGACATAAAAGTTCTGTCTCTTTGGGGGGATGACATAATAGTGCTGTCTCTTTGGGACATTACACCATAGTGTTGTTTTCTTGAGGAAGTGACTTATTTGAGCATAATGGTATCCTCATACGACCACAACATTAACTACATGATATAAGTATTCCACTTTTTTATAATATGGATAGGCATACAAAAAAACACAGATGAAACCATTCAAACAAAATGCAGACAAGAGAGTATTTAATATGGAAGCATACCTATATCCATTGTGTTAACAATCTGTTTCCCGGAGACGGCTGATCCAAGATGGCTGTTAGCTTCCACCCAGATCAAATAAGAATGGCCAGGTCTAAAGCTGTATAGAGTGGAGATGGGATCATGCAGGAACCATTGGCAGCCATTGTTAGAGAGAGGATGATGACATGCAGTACCAGGCGAAGAGAAACTGTCAATGGTACAGATATAGTCTGATTAACACCTGTTTTTCATACATAGTATAACAAAAAGTGCACAGAGGTCCATTACGGTTCAGCACATTGGCATTAGGTTTTTGTCTTTATTTGTTTTCTCACACTCAAGGAAATAATACCCATATGACATCAGTAATGTCATGTGACAGGAAGAGAGTAAGTGGTTGGAAAGCTGGAAAAGAGCACGAGAGTATCCAGTCAGTCCAGACACACATGACCTAGGCAATGTAATATAAAAGCTTTGGATTGTTGGTTTAATTGGGTTATTATGCCGTATACATATGATGCTGTTTTTTTTTAAAAATATGATAGTGTGCCAGTTCAAAGATAACAAGCTGAGTAGCTAGTCCCCCTGCTTATGCATAATCACGGTCAAATCATCTTTTCCTACTTAAAGGGAAAGACAACTGTTTTTGACCTAAACGTATAATTAGTTAATTAAACAGGCGGGACATTGTTTGAAAACACGGTCAGTCACCAGTGTGTCCGTTTGCTTATGGTTGCATTGGAAGGCATCTGTAACAACACAGCGTATACACAAGCTTGGTCATCCAAGCACAATGTTAATCTCTTGTATACATATCAAAATAGCTATGTGAGTAACACATACATTTAGCATGTTTTCAGCCAACATGCAGTTGTAAAAAATCCGGTTTTTAGTACCAGGTTGATATGTACAAGCGGTTGTTTGTTGTTGTTGTTTCGCTTGGGGATGGAACCCTCACTTTCGGCTTTATATGAAAGCATCTAGCAGTGCAGGCAATAGGGGACAGCCACGACTAGATGATACAACTACCGTGTTTTGGAACAATAACGTCAGTTTCCCTTTAAGCTGGATAAGCTTATTAGATATAACATAAACACTAAACAATAGATTACCGCTAAGAAGAAGACGAGACTTAAGTTTGACACTCGCCACAACCACACACGATCGACTACTTGCTCTCGCCAAAGCCCCACGAGGTTCAGCATGGTCCTTCTTCAGTCTAACATGAAAATATAAATAAAGCCACACTTTAATAGCTGAAAATGGCATAAATAAAAAGTGGTGATATATGATATATTAATGTAATAGTTGGATACATGTGTGACCTTCCCTTCTATCATTTACAGATTTTTTAAAATGTCCTTTGTTTTCGAAGCATTTAATTTGTTTTCATTAAAGCAGTCAATATTTTCTATCCAGCTCCCAAAAACCTTAAAATATTTTAACATGTGCTTAAATCTAGGACTCAACCAACAGTGAGTTAGGGCGGATTGATGTGTAAACTGGTTAAAACTGATATCACCCGTGTCTATCCTAGAAGTTTAGACTTACAGGTGGACAACAAATTATCTTCCTTAGGCCTACATGAATGGTTGACCAAGGTGAGAGACTTCAGTGTATACCGATACTGACACCGTTGCCAATCGTGTCAACACTCGTTAAATGAATAGAATATTAAACATTTACTCGTTATTTTGGGGTAATAGGCTACTTTCTTAGTTTGGAACAGAATCTATTTCAGACAATTTTGTCGGTTGAAACCCATCCGGGAATTGAACCCACAAACCTCAGTGTCAGGCACCGAATCGCCCGTAGCCTTCTACAAGGCCAGGTGACTGAGTGGTCTAGGTGGCCACCATTTTTCATGAATTTGTCTCCGCATCTATGGTGTAACTAAAGTGTGTGTGGGGGAGGCCTCAGGGGTAGGCATTGTGAGCTTCAAGTGAGTAGGTGGATTTATTTTCCAGTTATTGTGCTCATAGTACATAAAGACTTGACTCGAAAAACACTTAAATATGCAGTGAGGGTCATACTGTTTTGTGGAACTTGGTGAAATACAACCACATTCATGGTAATAAAAGATGAACTGAATTAGTTTTCAAGTTGTGTTCACAGCACATTGATACCAATGTGAATCATGTAAAATAACTCACTGAGTGACAGCCATGTTGTTTTGCTCGATTTGATGAAGAGAAATCCTATCTGTTCTTTAACAGGAGGAAGTTATTTTTAAGTAGGAATTAAGTTAGTAGATAAATTCTTTCTTGTTTTCACAACACATAGGCCTACAGACGTAAATATTGTCAAAAATTTGGTGATATCCATGTATACCAATTGACAATATTGACGAGATGAAGTTACAGTACAAGTTTTAGGTTAATCGATAAAATTTGATCTCAAATTATTATGTTCACAACACACAGGCTTGAAAATTGAGAATTGAAAGGCAGTGGTATCATGTAAACACCCATTGAAAGGCAGTGGTATCATGTAAACACCCATTGAAAGGCACAAACTCTCCAAATTACAGTGTAGATCATTAACATTTTGATGGGTTTACATCATTACGTACAATGCCTCATATGTCCAATTTTCGTGATTCAGAGTTGTTACGTTATCTAGATATAGTGTAAACGGTAGAAAGAAATGTACAGACGGACTGACGAACGTAATTGACGACGACAATACCCTCATGCCAATGATTGGCTGTTTTGTCAATATATAGCATAGGCTATGGGACATCTACTCGCTCTACTGAACACTACTCAGACCAGACAAACACTGTCCTCGGTCTATAAATAGCCTTATCAAATTATCCCGGTATATTATTTTCAATTTCACATCGACAGCCAGACAGTGATAGCCACTTCACAAACGAATGCCTACCGTACATATAAATCGAGTGTAGGCCTATATGCCTACTGCATCTATATAAAAACACTTCTGGCACATAACATGCATACAACAGTGTTTATAACAATATGTAGGAAAGCTTAGACCTAAAAGAAGTGCTCGGACAGAAGCGTCGTTTGTATGTGCCCGGCCTTGGCTATGTTCACTTACAACGCAGTAGAGTTGTCAGCACGGCTCTGTGACTGGAGTGCTTTAAGGTTGAACAGAATAACACAGCTCTACATAAGTAATTCGACTTGTCACACAATTGTTATACAATGGGGGTTATACAGCCATGCAACAGAACTGAGATCTATACTCACGTTAAAGTAACTATACGGTTGTAAAGGATCTGCCTCTGTGAACAGTTGCTAGAGCACAGTCGCACACGTACGCCGGCGTCTGTATATAGCCTGCATAATTATGATAATACTAACTTCCCAGAAGTAAGTTAGTTTCGTTTTCTCGGTATTTTCCCCAAACGGCTCTCCCGCTTTACTTTTCTTTTACTTGGTCTGTTTGATACAATCAGGCCGTTAATAAACGGTACTATATAGGCCCTACAACGTGCCAGTATTCCAGTGCGATTGTATGATGGCCGATAGGGGCCAAGGCACCTTCCACACTTATCTTTAATTTGTTGGTACCACGAAGATGCGAGGAC
>JAQQZZ010033960.1:0-10633 GCA_030265115.1 Mopalia vespertina | reverse complement strand
GACGCCTGTGGCGGCTCGGGTTTTGACTCGGTGTC
The DNA here is from genome assembly GCA_030265115.1 of Mopalia vespertina. NCBI lineage: Eukaryota > Metazoa > Mollusca > Polyplacophora > Chitonida > Mopaliidae > Mopalia > Mopalia vespertina. The sequence continues at coordinate 10,598 of JAQQZZ010033960.1, read as the reverse complement.
AAAATGACGACAGAGGTCTTAAAAAACCTAACTATGACCGATGTCGAGGGGTTAAACCACTAATTTAAGAATTAGGTTGAACAATTGATGGCCATTTCTTTTTGTTCATTAGCGGTTAGCTGCAGGAGAGTTCACCAAATACTTTAAAAATTCCAGAGCCAACTTAGACAAAATGAGGCATTCATTTTGATGCCTACATTACCATATATTCAATGCAACCCATTTAAAGTCTCTACGTTACCGTGTTGACGGGTGACATTAACCAAATATTAAGTTGCCCAATAGACTTTGTTATTTACTTTCACAGATGGTGAAAGTAAAGTAGGCGGCCTTCATTGACCATTGGAGCAACAAGCCAACATTATACTATTAAAATTCACTTTGGATGCTAGCCTGTTGTGATAATCCAACAACTTGTGGGTGACCTTATAATATATACTCACTAAAAACTATATTGACAAGCTCCAATTTAACTATTTGTAATCAGAATTTCCAAATTAAATTTTACCAGCATAAAGAATGAATGTTTAACTTTAAAAAAGGAATAATGTGTTTCGAGCCCGAAAAATCCAGCATTAGGCGAAAGTTGAACAGTAATGATAAAGTGTGCTGTTGTTTTGTTTTTGGCTGTCGACTTGAGAGTAACACGTTGTTCTCCTGTACAGCCATTTGACCTTAGCTCTACATGGCGAAAACGATGGCTGCCCAAAAACAATACTGTGTTTGTAAAGTTTTTTTACAGTTTTTTGGGGAAGTTGAGATAAAGATATAACGTCGTGTGTATATCCTTACCATAGTTTATGCTGGATTTGCATTCTTCAACCTTCACTTATATAGATGGAAAAAATATTCGCAACACCTTTTCTCACAGCATCACCGGGTGACCTATCACGCTATCATCATTTTGGCGATAGGGAAACCGAGGTGTAAATTTTCAAGACGAGGGAGTTGATAATCCGGTAATTCGGTAAACAGGAGCCGATCACACGTAAAATAAGTCTTTCATTAAGTCAAAGGGTCCGACCGATTTGAGGTAAATCATACGTCCTGTAATTGAGATACCGAAAGAGACACAAATTCCACTCTGGTTAAGTGCATTCATTTCCTAGCGTCGCAACAGTGTCTTTAATTGCTCACCATTTTCACAATCACTCCTATGAACCACATGCGTGCATTAACGAAATCGCAAATAAAATGGACACCAATTGTATGCAGGCTATATGACATAGGTCACACGAACTATAAATGTTATAATTACCTTAGAACACAACCTCACATCTACATGTGTAGGTCTGAACCAAAACAGATCCCGTTGAAATGGGGAAGCTGGTCACCACAGCAATACAACCTTCACGTTCTGGTGACGCAATTCTTCTTAACACGTGCAAAGTGGGATTAAAAATGTTTTGCCCAGCCAATGAGACAATAGACAATGTGCTTGCGTATCGTGATATTGCTGGATGTCTGATGAGGTGGTGAGTGTGTGCCCTCCTTATTCTCCAGCATCAAATCCATTCCAGTGGCCAGTTGCTCAAAAGAGAACTAGTCGCTAACACCAGATTAAGTCACTAATAATGGGTTAAATATAGACCTACAACATGGCGTGACGTCATCTAATAGATGATTAGATTCAATAATGTTTCGAGCAACCGGCCCCTTTTCCATTCAGATAGATCAGATGACCTGGCACGTACATGTACATATTTGCTTTAGAGACCGATGTAGGTCGCTTTAATTAAAACAAGCACGACATCACAGCATAATATATTTAGTTTATAGTTGTGCAGAAATAAACATAAAAAGGTTCCTGCTAATGTTACGTATATACAATTGTTCAATACTATTTACATTCGGCATTTGTTTCATAAGCAACTAGATTTTATCACGTTAGGTGATGTAACTGCCAGTCACTCGACAAAGACTTGCTGAAATATGCTCATCGAGTTATTCTTATAGTCAACTATAAGAATAACTCGATGAGCATAGGTTTATCGTTTCTTACCATCAATATAGAATATGATATGTTATTAGAAAATTCTGTCATGCTATACATTCGATAGTCTGATTACCAGGAAATGTATCGTTACTTCTGCTATATATATTCATAGAAAGCCTTCTGTAAAATAGTGCCTTCAGCTTTGAAACCAAACCGAGGCCCAATGTAGTCTTAACCTCTTAAAAACCATCTCTGCGACTGCTGGAGCCGCATCATGTGACTCACTTATAAACCCGAGGATCGACAAACGTGTTCGATCCAGTGACCGGTACTTCGAAGTAAGATTACTACTAAGCCATGGCCGCGGGCCCCAGTTAGGTTGATAAGTCCGTGTTACATCTGTGAAATATCATCAGCATAATTAAACAGGTCTCCGTGTAATATCACCTGTATACTTTACAATGTTGATAGCAGTGGAATATCACTGGTACATTTTAAAAAGATTTGTAGCAGTGGAATATCACTTGTACACTTTATAAAGGTTTATAGCAGTGGAATATCACTTGTACACTTTAAAAAAGGTTTATAGCAGAGGAATATCACTTGTACACTTTAACAGGTTTATAAAGGCGGAATATCACCTGTACACTTAAAACGTTTATAGCAGAGGAATATCACTTGGACACTTTAACTGGTTTATATAGGTGGAATATCACCTGTACACTTTAAAGGGTTTATAGCAGTGGAATATCATTTGCACACTTTAAATTTTTTTATAGCAATAGAATATCACTTGTACACTTTAACAGGTTTATATCGGTTTGAAAAATGTTTATAACAGTGGAATATCACCTGTACACTTTAAAACGTTTATAGCAGAGGAATATCACTTGTACACTTTAACAGGTTTATAAAGGTGGAATATCACCTGTACACTTAAAACGTTTATAGCAGAGGAATATCACTTGTACACTTTAACAGGTTTATATAGGTGGAATATCACTTGTACATTTTAAAACGTTTATAGCAGAGGAATATCACTTGTACACTTTAAAAAGGATTATAGCAGTGGAATATCACTTGTATACTTTAAAAAGGTTCACAGCAGTGGAATATCACGTGTATACTTTAAAAGGTTTGTAGCATTGGAATATGACTTGTATTAGACATAAAGGTTTTATAGTAGTTGAATATCATTTGTATACTTTTAAATCTTTATAGCAGTGGAATATCACTTGTATACTTTAAAAAGGTTTATAGCAGTGGAATATCATCTGTGCACTTTAAAAAGGTTTATAGCAGAGGAATATCATTTGTACACATTAAAAAGGTTGATAGCAGCGGAATATGACTTGTACACTTTAAAAAGGTTTATAGCAGTGGAATATCACTTGTACACTTTAAAAGGGTTTATAGCAGCAGAATATCATTCGTACACTTTAAAAATGTTTATAGCAGCGGAATAGCGCTTGTACACTTTAAAAAGGTTTATAGCAGTGGAATATCACTTGTACACTTTAAAATGTTTCTAACAGGAGAATATCACTTATACATTTTAAAATGTTTATAGCAGCGGAATATCACGTGTACACTTTAAAAAGTTTTATATCGGTGGAATATCACTTGTACACTTTAAAAATGTTTATATCAGTGGAATATCACTTGTACATTTGAAAACGTTTCTAACAGTGGAATATCACCTGTACATTATAAAAAGTTTATAGCAGAGGAATATCACTTGTACCCTTTAACAGGTTTATATAGGTGAAATATCACCTGTACACGTTAAAACGTTTATAGCAGAGGAAAATCACCTGTACACTTTAAAATCGTTATAGCAGAGGAATATCACTTGTATATTTTAACAGGTTTATATAGGTGGAATATCACCTGTACACTTTAAAACGTTTATAGCAGAGGAATATCACTTGGACACTTTAACAGGTTTATATAGGTGGAATATCATTTGCACACTTTAAATTTTTTTTATAGTAGTAGAATATCACTTGTACACTTTAACAGGTTTATATCGGTGGAATATCACTTGTATACTTTAAAAACGTTCACAGCAGTGGAATATCACGTGTATACTTTAAAGGGTTTGTAACAGTGGAAGATCACTTGTACACTTTGAAAAGTTTTATAACAGTGGAATATGACTTGTACACTTTATAAGGTTTATAGCAATGGAATATTACTTGTCAACTTTAAAAAAAGTTTTATAGTAGTTGAATATGACTTGTACACTTAAACACGTGTGTAACAGTGGAATATCACTTGAACAATTTAAAAGTTGTATAGCAGTTGACTATCATTTGTATACTTTAAAATCTTTATAGCAGTGGAATATCACTTGTACACTTTAAAAAGGTTTATAGCAGTAGAATATCATCTGTACACTTTAAAAATGTTTATAGCAGTTGAAGAACACTTGTATAATTTAAAAAAGGTTTATAGCAGTTCGAATCCCGGTGGAGGCAAGCAAATTTTTCTCTCTTCGTTAATTCAAAATATATATATATATATCACCACGTTATATCGGCATGCACTGCTTTCTAAAATGGAATCGGTCAAACGGGTCACCAGTATAATTCACAAGGTTAATACCAGAGAAATTTCACCAGTATAATTCATAATGTTAATATCAGAGAAATATCACCAATATAATTCAAAATGGTTATATCAGAGAAGTATCACCAGTATATTTCAAAAGGTAAATACCACGGAAATGTCACCAGTATAATTAAAAAGGGTTATACCAGAGAAATATCACCAGTATATTTCAAAATGATTATACCAAAAAAATATCACCAATATAATTCAAAATGGTTATATCAGAGAAGTATCACTAGTATAATTCAAAGGGTTTATAACAGAGAAATATCACCAATATAATTCAAAATAGTTATATCAGAGAAGTATCACTAGTATAATTCAAAATGGTTATACCTGAAATATCACCAGTATATAATTTAAAATGTTACTACCAGAGGAGCATCACCAGTATAGTTCAAAAGGGTTATAGCAGAGAAATATCACCAGTATAATTCAAAAGGGTTATAGCAGAGAAGTATCACCAGTATAATTCAAAAGGGTTATACCAGAGAAGTATCACCAGTATAATTCAAAATGATTATACCAGAGAAGTATCACCAGTATAATTCAAAAGGGTTATACCAGAGAAGTTTCAACAGTATAATTTAAAATGTTAATACCAGAACGATATATCACCATGTATAATTCATAAGGTTTTTACCAGAGAAATATCACCAGTATAATTTAAAATATTAATACCAGAGAAATATCAATAGTATAATTCAAAAGGGTTATACCAGAGAAATATCGGTATAATTCAAAACGGTTATACCAGAGAAATATCATCGGTATAATTCAAAAGGGTTATACCAGAGAAATATCATCGGTATAATTCCAAAGGGTTATACCAGAGAAATATCACCAGTATAATTTAAAATATTAATACCAGAGAAATATCACCAGTATAACTCAAAAGGGTTATACCAGAGAAATATCATCGGTATAATTCCAAAGGGTTATACCAGAGAAATATTACCAGTATAATTTAAAATGTTTATTCCAGAGAAATATCACCAGTATAATTCAAAAGGGTTATACCAGAGAAATATCACCAGTATATTTAAAATGTAAATACCAGAGAAATATCAATAGTATTATTCAAAAGGGTTATACCAGAGAAATATCACCAATATAATTCAAAATGATAATACCCAAGAAAGATCAACAGTCTATTTCAAAATGGTAATACCAGAGAAGTATCACCAGTATAATTTAAAATGTTTATACCAGAGAAGTATCACCAGTATAATTTAAAATGGTTATACCAGATAAATATCACCAGTTTATTTCAAAATGGTTATACCAGAGAAATATCACCAGTATATTCAAAATGTATATACCAGAGAAGCATCACCAGTATAATTCAAAATGTATATACCAGAGAAGTATCACCAGTATAATTTAAAATGGTTAAACCAGAGAAATATCACCAGTATAATTCGAAATGTATATACCAGAGAAATATCACCAGTATAAAAAAAATGTTTATACCAGAGAAATATCACCAGTATAATTCAAAAGGTTTATACCAGAGAAGTATCACCAGTATAATTCAAGACTGTTATACCAGAGAAGTATCACCAGTATAATTCATAAGGGTTATACCACAGAAATATCACCAGTATAATTCCATTGGGTTATATGAGAGAAATATCACCAGTATAATTCAAAATGATAATACCAGAGAAATATCACCAGTATAATTCATAAGGGTTATCCCAGAGAAATATCACCAGTATAATTCAAAAGTTTTATACCAGAGAATTATCACCAGTATAATTTAAAATGTAAATACCAGATAACTATCACCAGTATAATTCAAAATGGTTATACCAGAGAAATATCACCAGTAAAATTCAAAATGGTTATACCAGAGAAGTATCACCAGTATAATTTAAAATGGTTAAACCAGAGAAATGTCACCAGTATAATTCAAGACTGTTATACCAGAGAAGTATCACCTGTATAATTCAATAGGGTTATACCAGAGAAATATCCCAAGTATAATTTAAAATGGTTATAACAGAGAAATATCACCAGTATAATTTAAAAGTGTTATACAAGAGAAATATTACCAGTATTATTCAAAATGTATTTACCAGAGAAGTATCACCAGTATAATTCAAAAGGGTTATATCAGAGAAATATCACCAGTATAATTCAAAATGTATATACCAGAGAAGTATCACCAGTATAATTCAAAATGGTTATACCAGAGAAATATCACCAGTATAATTCAAGAGGGTTATACCAGAGAAGTTTCTCCAGTATAATTAAAAATGTATATACCAGAGAAGTATCACCAGTAAAACTCAACAGGTTTATACCAGAGAAGTATCACCAGTATAATTGAAAAGGTTTATTCCAGAGAAATATCACCAGTATAATTCAAAATGGTTATACCAGAGAAATGTACTTCAATAGGGATAGGCCAGTGAAATATCTCCTTTATAGTTCATAAGGTTATACCAGCGAAATATCACCAGTGTAGTTCAACATGAATTTACCAGTGAAATATCCATGAAGACTACTTTAAGAGATGTAGACAAGTGAATTGTCGAAAGGTTAGACGAGTGAACATGTGAAATAATACCCCACATTTCATCATTAAACAATAGAAGACAAACCATAGACATTTCAGTTAAGATGTTTATTTTCCTCATTGTTGGTTGGTATTTGCTTTCCACATAATATAAAGTGCAGCTGTTTGGGACAAACACTACATTATCACGGTTCATTATTAATTTATAATTGATTAGAAAATGTTTCAAACAGTATTAACATTTAACATAACTTCGGAAAAAAACGTATTAAAAATCATGCCTGCCAGGTTTTATACTCAATCGGCTATAACGGTTTCTGCATTAAATTTTCAATAATATCTCTAATTTGACGTCCTCATTCGTGCCTTAAGAATCATAACTGATCTTAACGTTACCAGAGACAAAGCAGATCGAATCGTGTGAATATAGTATACAATGATTCCGATTATACGCGACAATGACGTCAGGCTACATATTTGATATTTCCATTATCTAATAGTAACAAATAGTAAAGTGTGTTGGGTAGTTTATTTGTCATTGGATATCCTATCAAAACCACTTCATTGAGATATCGATATCTTGTTCGTCAAAGGAACATCCGCAATGTTGACGGCTTTCATTGTAAGAGACGGCCCATGGTTGGGTTGACATTTCTCCGTCCAGTCCGGATAAAATCGTGCCTTCATTCGGTTGGTGAACAATAAGAGATTTGGACAATCTTGTTCTATAGACTTCTTAGGTGGGAAGTCGAGTGGCAGGTAAAATATTTGTGCCAGATGGCCAAATAGCACACAATCAACCTGGAAATGAAACAGGGGACGTTTTTATTCTTTTCCAATAAAAAAAAACTTTAAATATTTTGTACTTGGTATCACAGTGGTCAAGCACTCTGGGCGATGCCCTGCATATAATTAGGTAACAGGTGGTTTCTCTTTTTTCTAAAACGTAATAAGGTGCTTAGGTTTTTTGTTTTATCTGGTCTTTTTATAGGAGTTGTAAATGTTAGTAGCGTAAACCGATGAATCTTACCACAGAATGTTCTCAACCCATCATGTAGTCTTTCTCACCCAGATATACAGCTAATCTTACCACGGACGGTTCTCCACTCACCATGAAGTCTTTCTCACCCAGATATACAGCTAATCGTAGCACAGAAGATTCTCCACTCATCATGAAGTCTTTCTCACCCAGATATACAGCTAATCGTAGCACAGAAAATTCTCCACTCATCATGAAGTCTTTCTCACCCAGATATACACATAATCGTAGCACAGAAGATTCTCTACTCATCATGAAGTTTTTCTCACCCAGATATACAGATAATCGTAGCACAGAAAAGTCTCCACTCGTCATGAAGTCTTTCTCACCCAGATATACAGATAATCTTACCACAGAAGGTTCTCCACTCATCATCTAGTCTTTCTCACCAGATACACAGATAATCTTACCACAGAAGGCTCTCCACTCATCATGTAGGTTTTCTCATACAGATATACTTACCACAGAAGGTTCTCCATCCATCATGAAGTCTTTCTCACCAGATACAGATAATTTTACTACAGAAGGTTGTCCACCTAAGATGGGCTATCATGTAGTTTGTTTCACCCTGATATACAGATATACTAACCACAGAAGGTTCTCCACCCATCATGTAGTCTTTCTCGCCCAGATATACACATAATCTTACCACAGAAGGTTCTCCACCCATCATGTAGTCTTTCTCACCCAGATACACAGATAATCTTACCACAGAAGGTTCTACACCCATCATGTAGTCTTTCTCACACAGATATACAGATATACATACCACAGAAAGTTCTCCACCCATCATGTAGTCTTTCTCGCACAGATACACAGATAATCTTACCACAGAAGGCTCTCCACTCATCATGTAGTCTTTATCACCCAGATATACAGATTATCTTACCACAGAAAGTTCTCCACCCATCATGTAGTCTTTCTCACACAGATACACATATAATCTTACCACAGAAGGCTCTCCACTCATCATGTAGTCTTTATCACCCAGATATACAGATATGCATACCACAGAAAGTTCTCCACCCATCATGTAGTCTTTCTCGCCCAGATACACAGATAATCTTACTGCAGAAGGTTGTCCACCTAAGATGGGCTATCATGTAGTTTGATTCACCCAGATATACAGATATACTTACCACAGAACGTTCTACACCCATCATGTAGTCTTTCTCACCCAGATACACAGATAATCTTACCACATACGGTTCTTCACCCATCATGTAGTCTTCCTCACCCAGTTATACAGCTAATCGTAGCACATATGATTCTCCACTCATCATGAAGTCTTTCTCACCCAGATATGCAGATCATCTTACCACAGAAGATTGTCCACCCATCGTGTAGTTTTTCTCACCCAGATATACAGCTAATCGTAGCACATATGATTCTCCACTCATCGTGAAGACTTTCTCACACAGATACACAGATAATCTTACCACAGAAGGTTCTCCACCCATCATGTAGTCTCTCTCACCAAGATACACAGATATTGACCTCAGGTCCTTTTCTACAAATTTGAAGATCTCCTCTGACGACTTCCGGCCAATACCGTGGTGCCATGATTTCTCTTTCACCTTTAGAGAGACAAAGGCGATTTTTCTTACATTGATAAAAAAAAACAAAAGTTCCGTTTTATAAGCCAGACTTTGATATTGATCTGCACGTTTTATCTTGATGTCCAATTTGGATTGCACTTCTGAATTGTCAATTATGTGCAAAAATACCATCAAACTATAACTGCTAGGATTTGTTGTACAATAAAACCACATGTCCGATTTTGCACTGGTTTATATAGTTATCAATGAAATTTAATGATGCGCAAACCCGATACAAGATTCAATCTGATCTGTGCGGCGACTTTCCTGTCCTATTTAATTCCCAGAGATGAACAGTTGTGTTTTATCTGTCCGATTATAGGTCACTTGTGTTTGAAATCTAAGGTAGTTTTTGTAAATATGTACTGCCATCAGTAGAACTGGTCAAAGCCTCTTTAATGGTTACAGGTGTATTTGTACAAATTGTACAGTGTGCCTTTGTTTGAACAATGAATGGTTCATCATATAGGTTATACCTGAAGGTTATTTTAACCAATAATGGTAACATTCGTACAAACACTACAGACTGTGTGATATAAGGTTTTCTTTGCTTACTGCGGCCCTAGGCATCGTTGGTTGTTTAATTTCGATGGCGCATGGCCTACGGTATCAATGTGTCGTTAGCAGAGGTATACTCCTACAGAATCTTACAACTTACGCTGTTTTGTAGAAGTTTCTTAACAAGAGTAAACATTTGTTCAACAACTACCCCTTGGGCTTTGAAGTCAAAGCAGCCCCAGAAGTCGTCCGGGTTGTGGACGTATCTATACCAAGCATAGGCTCTGAAACAAGAACAAAAACATTATCAGAGATCCATTAGTTCCACTGACAATTTTAACATAGTACACAAGTAGTGCAACTCCGAAGAATGAAAGACTCATTTTGACT
>JAQQZZ010033938.1:0-10634 GCA_030265115.1 Mopalia vespertina | reverse complement strand
CAAAATTGGACACCCAGTTATTTGAAAAGTGAAGCAAAATGACCATTTTGGACACCATACTTTTGATTTTTGGCTAAACCCCTGTACATATGGTGATAAACTGCCACTTACACAGTGACACAAAGACAAAATGGGAAGTGTTTTCCTCAGTTAGAAAAGTATTCTTCCTCTAGTGCTAAGTAAAGACAGCATTACTATGCTGGGAACATACTACCCCTCAGCCAGAGGCACCCTCATTACAATATTTGTTGGCTTGATTATGGTTTAACATGACTCCGGGGAAAAAAAACACAGCATGAGTAGACCCAAAGACAAACTGCCCTTAGCCAGATGGCGTTTTCTAAAAGGAACATGAAGAAAAGTTTTAACATACAGTTCTTTAAAAAATTTATAAACTGGATGATATAAAATACAAACTTACTTCACATCATCCTTCTTTGGCGTGGGTTCTTTGGCAGGAATGACTGTGACCTTGACATCAAAGGTGGCACGACCTTCAGAATTGCTGGCTGTAACTCTATATTTCCCAGCATCCGCTTTGACAGTATTGAGAACTTGCAAACAGTAGACATTGGCATTCGCTAACATCTTAATCTTCTTACTTTCTTCAAGACGTCCGAAGTCCTTTGTCCAGGATAATTTAGGTTCCGGGAATCCTGAGAAAAGAAAATTGACCAAATTCAACTTTTACTACTTAAAGAAAAATAATGAATATAATAGTGCAAATTGCGTCTAATTCTGGCCTGGATTGTAATTCTTAAACTTCCCATTACAATGAAAATAATCGATTGATTGACTGATGGATTGTTGTTTAATGACTTGCTCAGGGCTTAACAGGATACTCAAATAGTAAATAACCACACAAATACAATCAGAAAATGCCAAATGTTTTGAGGTCTTTGAAAACCTATCAGGGTACACTAATTCCATTTACCTATTAATTTTGAAGTTTTTTTAAATTTTAAGTTAAAGATCAAAAAGACTGACGAAACAATGCCAACACATATAAATAGTTTGAAGGAATGATTTATACCAACGAATTATCAAAAATTAATGTTCCTCCAGTGCTTGGTAGACAGCATGAGTGTGCTCTGTACACACTATCCTTAGTCACACGGCTGAGCTGTCATAAAATCGAGTAATACGTACCAGTGATTGTAACCTCAATGTTGATTGTTTGTCCAACTTCTACAGAAATGTCAGCAGGTCCTTCAATCTCTGGGGCCGATGGAACCAGTTTCTCTTCTTCAGCAGGGAGCTGGAGTTCAGCTGAAACCTCATCTGATTTGGTTTCAGGTTCTTCCTGGAGGGTAACCTTTGCTGAAACATCTTCAGAAGGTTCTTGGACTTCCACTTCTGCTGTAATTTCAGACATTTTATCTTCTGGGGTTTTTACCTCTGCAGTGACTTCTACTTCTGCAGATACGGAAGGTAAATCCACTTCTTTTTCTGTAAATAATTTTTTGTTATTTTAAGCATTGATCTTTGAAGAGATATAGTTCCCATACCTCTAAAGTTTGCTAAATATAATCTTTCTTGTAAAAGCACTCTTTATTTTTACATTTTCTCCAATTGAATAATTTAACTTGAAATAACAGCTTGTGATATGCAAAAATAATCCAATGTTATGCCTGTATATTCCAGGAACCTTTGTATACAGACCACCTCAAATATATGGGGAGTCCAATCATAGGTGATACCTGAGCATATCCCCCCCCCCCCCCCCCACAAAACCGCCACCCAAGTGTATGAAAAACTTGAGTATATTACCCTTCGCCTACCTATCCCAAATATACTATCACTCAATTACTCTCACAAATGAGAAACCTGATAATATGCCCCCCCCCCCTGGATATATCACCACCCCTATTATGTAAGAACACTCAGCATATTATAAGTAATAGACCATACCGTTTCTGGGTTCTTCTGCAGTAACTTCAGGCTCTATCTCTTGAAGAGTCACACTAAATAAATAAAATTTAAAAAAAATGTCAGGACTTAACCGATATATCATTTACACAGATTCAAAATATTGTTCCTTCAACCTCCCTCAACATCATGTGTGAAACATCGAGTGAAAGTTATAACAACAGACAATCAAAAATAATTTTGAAACCATTTAGAAACAATAATTGTTTTTGTTTGTTAATTTGATTGGGGTTTAATGCCGTACTTAAGGCTATTTCACTTCCTTGACGGCGTGCCAGCCCAATGGGTGAAGAAACCAACAACCAAGACAACAAACAAAAACATCACAGGACAAATACAGGACACTGACAGGACAATACAAAGAAATCACAAACATATTGGCTTCCTGTTCCTTTTAGCTCAGAAAGCACCAGGGCAACTGGAAGCTCTCTCTAACCACCCGCAAAACAATAATCGAAACAAAACTTCACCAGCTTACCTAGTCTCTGTATCTTCTCCTGTGCTTGTTTCTTGGGGAGGAGCTGGAAGAGTGACAGTTACCATGACATTACAAGACTCCTCCCCCTTTTGATTGACAGCTATAGCTCTATAGCAACCAGCATCTGCTTCAACAGTGTCCAGTATTTGTAGTGAATACACATCTCCATTGATGTCAGTTTTTGTTCTATAATTGGGATATACTGGTTTGCCATCCTTGTACCAGGAAACTCGTGGGGCAGGGTTACCTGTAAGAAGACGTCGTGTCATTATTGTTAGTTAATTTAATTGGGATTTAATGTCATACTTAAGGTTATTTCACTCATATGATGATGTGCCAGGCCAATGTGTGAGGGAAACCACCCTTGACACCACTGGCCACAAAGAAACAAGGCAGCAAAAAACTTAACATTCATTACTATTATTAGTCACAATTGGGTTGGACCATTTTTTTAGCAAAAAAGAAAAGATTTCAAATTTGTATCCAATAAATCGCTTAAAATTTATAGACTAAATTTAGATATAGATTGATTAGTTTGAAAATATAACAGAACAACGAAATATTCAAAACTGAATAACAAAACAAACCCAACTGCTTGCAATTTTCAGAAAATCTTATTCTCAGCCAGGATCCACACTTGAGAATTAAAATAGGTTTTGTTAATGGAAAAATAATATCCCTACACTGATTAGTAAAATCAGCATAGTTTTGTTTGGAACATACAGCCCTCAGCCAAAAGGCTAAAATTCAAGGGAATATCATAAGGGATTAATAGAAGTCTACAGGGCCTTTAGCTGACTGTAGAGTGATTAAAATATTGAGTTTGATCAAAAAAATATTCAATATTTACCATTTTGAAGGTGAAAAATATTCAATTTCGTACGAAAAAGATTGAATTTTGTAGCAATACTGTTCGATTTAGTTGGTTTTAGTTCCTACGTAATAATCTTCTATAATATCCTGATCATGCAATAATCTTGGATAGTGCAGTTTAATCAAGATTTTCAAGAACTTGACGCTCATCTAAATATTTAAAAAATTACTGCTTGATTGGTGTTTAAAACCTTGCATAAGGGGATTTCACTTATATGACAGCATGATCCGCAACAATAGCCACACAAACACAACAATCAAATGTGCAGTTTTTCACTCTGTTTGTAAATTTATGTTCCTCCATTCAAAGAAAAGCCAGTATGAATTTGCTTGAAACATTCGACCATTATCCAGACGACCTTTCTATAACGATTAAACACAGTCCAAAGCATTGTTTTCACAGAGACGGAAACACCTATAAGCAATATACCTGTGACATTAATCTCCATATTCAGGGTCTGTCCAACTTCAACAGTCACGTCAGTGGGGGCAACCAGTTTTGGGGGGCACTTCCCTGACTTCTTAATTTCATCTTTCTTTGGTGTGGCTTCTTTAGCAGGAATAACTTTGACCTTGACATCAAAGGTGGCACGACCTTCAGAGTTGCTGGCAGTAACTCTATATTTCCCAGCATCCTCTTTGACGGTATTGAGAATTTGTAAACAGTAGACATTAGCATTCGCTGACATTTTAATCTTCTTACTTTCTTCCAGGCGTCCAAAGTCCTTTGTCCAGGATAATTTTGGTTCCGGGAATCCTGAACAAACACAAGAACTCAAAGAATTGGAAAGCAATTGGCAGTTGTTGCACCACTAATGGCCACCAGATATGATAAAGGAACAGTGCCAGAAATGGCTGAGCTGACAATATCACTCACTTTTAATAACTACACATTTTTGCTGTTATTCAGGCCTGTGATGTTATCTTTTCTGGCATAATCTTAAAATCGGTCCTCTAAAATTTTGTAAGATTACCTAACATTTGCCGCTGCTTTGGTGAGTTTTTAAATTCATATACGTGCATTTATGAAGAAAAAAAGCAAAATTACTTTATAATACAAACTTCAATCATCATCGGATTGACAAAGTTTGCCAAGATTAGTAGCAAACTGCTTATTTAGACGAACACTGCAAACAATTTGGATAACCTATAAATCTGTCCTCCTAAAATAAGTATGCATAAACATGGGATGACCCTGATAGGTCCGTTCTCCCCAAACAGTCATGAACAATAATAAGCATATTTAAAGTAGGAAAGCAGGTATTAATTGACTAATGTTTAACATCATGATCATGCTTTGGAAATCTGTTTAAATTTTTTTTAAATTTATGAAGCACATTTGTATTTCAGCAATGGCATTTGGTAAGTAAAATACATTGATGCGCCTGAAATATATTCTAAAATCGAGTTATACCCACCAGTGATTGTAACTTCAATGTTTATTGTTTGTCCAACTTCAACAGAAATTTCAGCAGGTCCTTCAATCTCTGGGGCCGATGGGACCAGTTTCTCTTCTTCAGCAGAGAGCTGGAGATCAGCTGAAACCTCATCTGATTTGGTTTCAGGTTCTTCCTGGAGGGTAACCTTTGCTGAAACATCTTCAGAAGGTTCTTGGACTTCCACTTCTGCTGTAATTTCAGACATTTTATCTTCTGGGGTTTTTACCTCTGCAGTGACTTCTACTTCTGCAGATACGGAAGGTAAATCCACTTCTTTTTCTGTAAATAATTTTTTGTTATTTTAAGCATTGATCTTTGAAGAGATATAGTTCCCATACCTCTAAAGTTTGCTAAATATAATCTTTCTTGTAAAAGCACTCTTTATTTTTACATTTTCTCCAATTGAATAATTTAACTTGAAATAACAGCTTGTGATATGCAAAAATAATCCAATGTTATGCCTGTATATTCCAGGAACCTTTGTATACAGACCACCTCAAATATATGGGGAGTCCAATCATAGGTGATACCTGAGCATATCCCCCCCCCCCCCCCCCACAAAACCGCCACCCAAGTGTATGAAAAACTTGAGTATATTACCCTTCGCCTACCTATCCCAAATATACTATCACTCAATTACTCTCACAAATGAGAAACCTGATAATATGCCCCCCCCCCCTGGATATATCACCACCCCTATTATGTAAGAACACTCAGCATATTATAAGTAATAGACCATACCGTTTCTGGGTTCTTCTGCAGTAACTTCAGGCTCTATCTCTTGAAGAGTCACACTAAATAAATAAAATTTAAAAAAAATGTCAGGACTTAACCGATATATCATTTACACAGATTCAAAATATTGTTCCTTCAACCTCCCTCAACATCATGTGTGAAACATCGAGTGAAAGTTATAACAACAGACAATCAAAAATAATTTTGAAACCATTTAGAAACAATAATTGTTTTTGTTTGTTAATTTGATTGGGGTTTAATGCCGTACTTAAGGCTATTTCACTTCCTTGACGGCGTGCCAGCCCAATGGGTGAAGAAACCAACAACCAAGACAACAAACAAAAACATCACAGGACAAATACAGGACACTGACAGGACAATACAAAGAAATCACAAACATATTGGCTTCCTGTTCCTTTTAGCTCAGAAAGCACCAGGGCAACTGGAAGCTCTCTCTAACCACCCGCAAAACAATAATCGAAACAAAACTTCACCAGCTTACCTAGTCTCTGTATCTTCTCCTGTGCTTGTTTCTTGGGGAGGAGCTGGAAGAGTGACAGTTACCATGACATTACAAGACTCCTCCCCCTTTTGATTGACAGCTATAGCTCTATAGCAACCAGCATCTGCTTCAACAGTGTCCAGTATTTGTAGTGAATACACATCTCCATTGATGTCAGTTTTTGTTCTATAATTGGGATATACTGGTTTGCCATCCTTGTACCAGGAAACTCGTGGGGCAGGGTTACCTGTAAGAAGACGTCGTGTCATTATTGTTAGTTAATTTAATTGGGATTTAATGTCATACTTAAGGTTATTTCACTCATATGATGATGTGCCAGGCCAATGTGTGAGGGAAACCACCCTTGACACCACTGGCCACAAAGAAACAAGGCAGCAAAAAACTTAACATTCATTACTATTATTAGTCACAATTGGGTTGGACCATTTTTTTAGCAAAAAAGAAAAGATTTCAAATTTGTATCCAATAAATCGCTTAAAATTTATAGACTAAATTTAGATATAGATTGATTAGTTTGAAAATATAACAGAACAACGAAATATTCAAAACTGAATAACAAAACAAACCCAACTGCTTGCAATTTTCAGAAAATCTTATTCTCAGCCAGGATCCACACTTGAGAATTAAAATAGGTTTTGTTAATGGAAAAATAATATCCCTACACTGATTAGTAAAATCAGCATAGTTTTGTTTGGAACATACAGCCCTCAGCCAAAAGGCTAAAATTCAAGGGAATATCATAAGGGATTAATAGAAGTCTACAGGGCCTTTAGCTGACTGTAGAGTGATTAAAATATTGAGTTTGATCAAAAAAATATTCAATATTTACCATTTTGAAGGTGAAAAATATTCAATTTCGTACGAAAAAGATTGAATTTTGTAGCAATACTGTTCGATTTAGTTGGTTTTAGTTCCTACGTAATAATCTTCTATAATATCCTGATCATGCAATAATCTTGGATAGTGCAGTTTAATCAAGATTTTCAAGAACTTGACGCTCATCTAAATATTTAAAAAATTACTGCTTGATTGGTGTTTAAAACCTTGCATAAGGGGATTTCACTTATATGACAGCATGATCCGCAACAATAGCCACACAAACACAACAATCAAATGTGCAGTTTTTCACTCTGTTTGTAAATTTATGTTCCTCCATTCAAAGAAAAGCCAGTATGAATTTGCTTGAAACATTCGACCATTATCCAGACGACCTTTCTATAACGATTAAACACAGTCCAAAGCATTGTTTTCACAGAGACGGAAACACCTATAAGCAATATACCTGTGACATTAATCTCCATATTCAGGGTCTGTCCAACTTCAACAGTCACGTCAGTGGGGGCAACCAGTTTTGGGGGGCACTTCCCTGACTTCTTAATTTCATCTTTCTTTGGTGTGGCTTCTTTAGCAGGAATAACTTTGACCTTGACATCAAAGGTGGCACGACCTTCAGAGTTGCTGGCAGTAACTCTATATTTCCCAGCATCCTCTTTGACGGTATTGAGAATTTGTAAACAGTAGACATTAGCATTCGCTGACATTTTAATCTTCTTACTTTCTTCCAGGCGTCCAAAGTCCTTTGTCCAGGATAATTTTGGTTCCGGGAATCCTGAACAAACACAAGAACTCAAAGAATTGGAAAGCAATTGGCAGTTGTTTCACCACTAATGCCCACCAGATATAATAAAGGAACAATACTAGAAATGGCTGAGCTGACAATATCACTCACTTTTAATAACTACACATTTTTGCTGTTATTCAGGCCTTTGCTGTTATCTTTTCTGGCATAACCTTAAAATCGGTCCTCTAAAGTTTTGTAAGATAACCTAACATTTGCATTTGCCGCTGCTTTGGTGAGTTTTTAAAAAAAAGGCAAAATTACTTTATAATACAGACAGAAAATCCAGCCTGGCAAAGTTGGATTATGCTTTGCTTTATATGTTAACTCCCTTATAAATCTTAAAATAAGTCACATAACCAAAAGTACAAAAATACAGCACAGTGAAGTTGGATTATACTTTTGTTTTATAAATCTGAAAGTCAAGTCAGATAACAAATTATGCATTTTGCTTTGGAAATCTGTTTAAATTTATTGAAAATTTATGAAGCACATTTGTATTTCAGCAATGGCATTTGGTAAGTAAAATACATTGATGTGCCTGAAATATATTCTTAAATCGAGTTATACCCACCAGTGATTGTAACTTCAATGTTTATTGTTTGTCCAACTTCAACAGAAATGTCGGCAGGTCCTTCAATCTCTGGGGCCGATGGGACCAGTTTCTCTTCTTCAGCAGGGAGCTGGAGCTCAGCTGAAACCTCATCTGATTTGGTTTCAGGTTCTTGTTGAAGGGTAACCTTTGCTGAAACATCTTCAGAAGGTTCTTTCTCCTCAAACGGTTTGGTTTCTTGGACTTCCACTTCTGCTGTAATTGTAGGTTTCTGATCTTCTGTGGTTTTTATATCCGCAGTGACATCTATTTCTGTTGTAATTTCTGTGGTTTTTACCTCCGCAGAGACTTCAACCTCAGCAGAGACAGAAGGTAAAGCATTTTCTTGGACTTCCACTTCTGCTGTTATTTTAGGTTTCTGGTCTTCTGTGGTTTTTACATCTGAAGAGACTTCTACTGCTGTTGTTATTTCAGGTTTCAGATCTTCTGTGGTCTGTAGATCTGCAGAGACTTCAACCTCAGCAGAGACAGAAGGCAAAGCGGTTTCTTGGACTTCTACTTCTGTCGTTATTTCAGGTTTCAGATCTTCTGTGGTCTGTAGATCTGCAGAGACTTCAACCTCAGCAGTGATGGAAGGTAAACCAGTTTCTTGGACTTCAACTTCTGCTGTAATTTCAGGTCTCTGATCTTCAGTGGTTTTTACATCTGAAGAGACTTCCACTTCTGTTGACAGGGAAAGAACATCTGCCTCTTTGCTTTTTTCTTCAACCTTTACAAAGGAGTCTACTAAAAAGAATTAAACATATAAGTAATTGTTTGTTTGATTAGGGTTTTATGTCATACTCAATGTTATTTTACTGATATAAAGGAATGCCTTTCTAATGGGTGAAAGAAACACCCTTGTAGTCTTTGTCAACAAACAATGTCAAGACTGGCTTTGTCTTGCCCTTTAATTCTAAGAGGACCAGGGCCAGTGTCTTAGCTAGGATTGGATATATGCTTGTCAGAGATCACTATTCTGAGAAATTTTGCCAGTACAAATTTTCAATTTTCCTATCTTTCGCATGTTAAAATTCAGGATTTCTACCTGTTATTTTAACAATGTTGAAAAATCTGCCCATCTCAAATGATGGGTGTATGGGTCTGTAGCTAAGACTATGACCAGGGCTACATGGACCTTCCTTCAACCAGCTAACAGATATTAATTAAACTGCTTTTGAAACATTACTGTTTGTTTGAATTAGATTTTACTTTGTGCTTAAGATAGCTTTGATTATGCAATGAGGGTGGAGGAAATCATTAATGGATACAAATCTTTAACTCATCCTCAGAAATTCTGTCACCAATTATTGGTCAATGGTTTGCTTGGATACAGTTTAATGATGTACTTAATGTTGTTTCGTTCACATAACAGACATGCCAGTTGGTGAAGGAAACCACTCTGATGCAACTTTCAACAAACAATAAGCGGAAGAATCCCACTGATTGTGATTGATTGATCGATTGGTGTTTTATGTTGTGCTCAACGGTAATTCTCTTATATGACGGCAGTGTATTCCAACAATAATTGACACTAAGACAATAAAAATGTGAAGTGTTTTCATTGCTACACTACAAACAAACTGCCCTTAGCCAGAGGGTAGGAGAATTCCAAGGTCAAAACAAAGACACAGCAACAGATCGGCTTCTTCTTGTCCCTTAACACCAAGAGCACCAAAGCGAAAGGAAAATGTCACCAAAACACATTAGTTATGTCAGTAGATGGAGGTGTGTCCCAGAGTTGTCCCTCATTAAAAATATTCTGGCATTTCGTTTTTTTGATCATAAATTTATGGATGTGGCATAATTAAAGACTGCTTGCTTACTTGATTAGGATTTTATGCTGTACTTAAAAATATTTTACTTATATAAGGGTTTTCCAGTCCAATGGGTGAAGTGAAGAAAAGCACCTAGACACAATAGGCAACAAACAAAGACAAGACAGAACAAAAACTGGACAATTGCATGTTGCCCCTTAGCAATGAGAGCACCAAGGCAACTGTCCCAGCCCTCCCCCATACTTAAAGAAAAACTTTTACTTCTCAAGAAAACAATCCTGAAATTACGCAAAGTATGACATTAAGCGTAATGACAAAATAAAATCCCATACCTGTGACTGGTTCAGCGTCCTGTACATCAGGCTCTGCTTCTGGAATCGTCACACTGTCAGGAAATAGAAAACAAATAGATTCTGGATTTAGATTGTTATAACTCACAAGAAGTTTAAAGCCATACTCAAGGTCATTTCACTATACTATCAAGTGATACATAGGACTGGTTGATTGCTGTTTAAAAATGTGCTCAGGTATATGTTACTTATATGGCATTAAATACATTAAATAGCTTTGTTTGATATGGGGATATTTAGCGTTACTGTAAATCACCTATAATTTCGACCATAATATGGCTACTTTAAAAGTTATTTTAAGGACCTAGGTATGGTTCCT
>JAQQZZ010033937.1:0-24165 GCA_030265115.1 Mopalia vespertina | reverse complement strand
ATACAGCTGAGACTATGTCTTCGATAAGGACGGGTCATGTAATGTGAGATCAACGCCCTGTGTAGTTATACAGCTGAGACTATGTCTTCGATAAGGACGGGTCATGTAATGTGAGATCAACGCCCTGTGTAGTTATACAGCTGACGTGAGTGTCAATGGACTCATTGTTATGAATGAAATGAGCATAAAGTTTAGTTGACGGAGTGATACGTTAAGATAAAGGGCAATTTTGCTTGCTACTACTATATCGGATTAAATCGCTACGACTTCACTTTTTTAAAACTGTTTTTTGTCTCTGTTAAATTTGGAATCGTTTGACGTAAATTGCGCCCCAATTCTTTACCCACCACCTCACTATTTCGGGGAACCAGTACTTCAACGACAACAGAAATGTCTCCAGGATCAGGGCCCATCTACGTTAGGCCGAGGAGACCCACACACGCTACCAATCGATAAAGGGAAACAACTCACTACTTTTTATTGGAGAGTTATGCCCCTTGGTATCTGTAATCGACTGCACTTGATAAGCCAAATGAAATGTTTGTTTGTTTGATTGGTGTTTAACGTCCTGCGGATCATCAGGTATACGAGTCTCACACTGGCTCCAATAATCTTGTGGGTGTTTTATGAGGTTTCCTCCCGGTTTCCCATCGTATATAGACAAGGAACAGTGTGAAATAGAAAATCCGTTGTTATGTAAGTGAAATACCCTTGAGTACGACCCTAAACCCAAGAACAAACAAATATATCAGTTATCCGTCAATCACACTGTGTCTAAAACAAGGAGCTTTAATATACAGCAAGAGTTTTCGATGGATATCAGTGTAACTACGACACTTTATTGTAATGAAACAAAAAGAAATATATCCAGGTCGTTTAGATTTATCAGCTAAAGCCATTTACAAGAAATGGGTTAAGGCCTAGTAAATCCGGTCACTGATAGACCGACCCTGTACATTCTATACAGCACATTCACACGTATTCACAATGGCATAAATCCACCGTCGACGTTGTCATGTTTCAATCGTGTCGAATTGATTTGGATAAGATTTGGCTTATATTGCCGGCATGCAACCGGTTTTTTGTTCTTTCGCGGGAAGTGTGGCGTCATCTGTCACATTTGTGTATATTAAGAGTTGGCGAATGTGTTGACGCTAAACCAGATCCAGAATATAATAAACTCAGTATAATTTTTGATCTCGAGAAAGAAAATGCTGCTATTCTCCACCGGCAATATATTGCATAGTTATCTAATATTGATTGAAAAATGGATGAAACTATACTGGTGTATATATAGGATTGATTGATTGATTGGTGTTATACGCCGTGCTCAAGGGTATTTAATTAAATGGCTGCAGTGGATTCCAACAACAAATTGACACTAAAACAACCATGTATGTGTTGTGTTTTTATAAAGTGGGAAAGTTCGTCTTCCTCCAGTGCAAAGTAAAAACAGCATTGCTACTTTCCAAACAACTACCGTTGACCAGAGGGCCGGGTGTATTTGACGAAGAGATCACCCCTTTGCGCTTATTGACCTAGCGAACCTTCGGACAAATGGACATTTGGACCAGAAACCTCGTCCGTTAATGCGTGCCTATCAACCACCGACAAGTGGGAAAGCGAAAGCGAAACTAAAACCAAGTACCATATTCATAGAACTGAATAGAATATGCTGTAATCCTTTTCGTTTAACCCTATTTTTTCGGAATCGAACACGCAAAAATTCGGACAAATGAACATTTGAGCAGAAATCTCATCCATTAAAGCATGTCTATCTACCAGCGAGTCTATACATGAAACTGATTAGAATACACTGCTGTTCCTTTTTCGTTAAATCATATTTATTTGGGATCGATCTAGCGAACCTTTAGACAGATGAACATTTGGACCAGAAAACTCATCCATTAAAACGTGTCTATCTACCAGCGAGTGTTATCAGCCAGGCAGCCTATAAATTCCATTTCTGAGAAGTGGGGAATCGAAAGCGAAACTAAAACCAAGTATATACATGGTACTGATTAGAATACACTGCAAGCCTTTTCGTTTAATCATATTTGTTAGGGATCGAACTATCGAACCTTTGGACAAGTGAACATTTGTAGTCGAAAACCCATCGGTTATAGTGGGTCTATCAACGAGACAGTGTTATCAGCAAGGCTGTCTACAAAACGCATTTCTGAGAAGTGGGAAATCGAAAGCGAACTTAAACCTAGTTCTTTAGAATGCACTCTTATCGTTTATGTTTTATATTCAGAGCTGTCTTTCTATCTTGCAACCACGAAGCATTAAAAGGAGGAGCCGATAAAAGCAATTTGCAGTAGTCTACGTATGGATTTACGACAGGCTTTGTTTCCAATAATTGCAACTATGACATATGTTCTCTGTGTTACACTGGAATATTCTGATAAACATTAATGTAGAGCTGCTTATCGGGTAAGTAAAAATAACATTATACACAGCCTATATTGATGAGCAGCCTTGTATCACCCTGTATCTCGTCCCGTTAGACAAGGGGCCTCCGTGGCGGAGTGGTCTAGAGTGTACGCTCTAGAGAGTGTGTGCTTCTGGCCCACATATCCCCCTCACCTCTGGGTCGCGGGTTCGATTCCGCGGACCGTATGTGGGTTGGTATGCCAGCAACTGCTTTTCGGTATTGGGTTTTCTGGGTTAATTTACTACCCAGTTTTCTTCCCACAAAAATGCTGGCCAATGATCTGTTATTGGGATTTAATCCTGTTGATCCAACATCGGATAAATAAATAAATGGTTGCTGGCCATATTCTCGTTTAGGGCACGCAAATTTTCCTTATATATTTTGAATAAATGAAGAGAGTTTCCTTATATATATATATATAACAGAAACGTTTTTATTCCATTAAACCTTGCCAAACGTTGTATCCATTGGGTTTCAATTGGAAGCCGGGTAAAGGGGTATAAACAAGACAGTATTACTTGGGTTTCCTTGCTAGCACCTGGTTAGCTAGCCTCCTTATACAGGAACATCAGAATATTGTACCTCACATTTTTTTTGTCCTATCCCACAAATACCTTCTATAGAATACAAGGGAAACAACAATCTAAATCGCCGACTGATTAAGACGAAGATTCCAACTGGAGCTGACAACTTATAGCTCGCATTCTTTTTAGCGAATATATTCACTATTTAACTTTGATTTCTTTGAAGCACCAGATCACATGGTGTTAACCTTTACGCAAACCGAATATCTTTTTGCTACATGTTTATGTTTAAAGTTTCTATACCAAGCACATGTTCATTACCTTATCTCGAGATGTCTGTAGGCTACCCTTAATAAACCTGTGCCAGTGTGGCTAACTTTTAGAAATTAATATATATATATTATTCTCTATATCTCTGAAATACTAATTTGTAGGCTGATTTATTCCTAACCCACGCCGAATATATTGTTGCCTACATTTTAAACAATACTTTGTACACCATATGAATGGTCATTACCTTCTCTCGAGATGTCTGTAGGTTACCCATAACACAACTCGTGATAAAGGTTTATTAGAAACTTGTCTCGGGGAGTTTTTCTAGAACATAAGATGATTCATCGATTTTAATTGATCTACATCCCTTTGTCAGTGTAATTGCTTTTAAGAAATATATCTCTAAGCAGTAATCACACTGGCAATGCATGGGCTGTTGATTAATTAAAATCGATGAATCATATATCTATCCAATTATCCATCAAACTCTACTTGTATCAATGTCCCTTTCTATTAATCTATATCGATGAATCATCGATATAGAGGGTCTTATATGCATGGTCTTATATATAGATTATATATTAAAGGAAACATATATGTGACAAGTCCGAGTTCGCAATGTAAAAATAATTTGGCTTGATTTGTGATGAATCTGAATGAAATGGGGAAATTGTTTACAAAAGAAACTGAACCGTACTTGTCACAATTGGATAGTCTCGTGATAGGAATATTACCGCTCTGAAACCCAGGGGCTCCATTTAATACTCTATTAACTGTACGTGGCCACTATGGAAAAAGTAATTTAACGGCGCACTCAAGGTAATATTCCACTCACCTGACAGATTGCCAGACAAATGGGTGAAGGAAATTCCTCTCAACTAAAGTGACAACAAATAAAACAAGACAGAACAAAAACTAGACACAATTCAACGTTAAAACACACAGATCGGCTTCATGTTCCATTTAGCCACGAGAGAACAAGGGCAAAAGGAATTCCTCCACCCCCAAACCGGACCTCCCGCCACTGCATCGCAGCCTAGTTTGATCTACTTAACTCAACTCTATTTGAATAAATAGGTTATTTTTAAATCTGGAAATCTCAGTGTGCGTGCTGGTTTTTTTTTTTTAGTTTTTTTTTTAGATATTTCACAATACTAAATATGTGTCAATAGGTGACCCAGTATGTAGGCACATAAATATAACATATTTTTATCAATGATTTCAAATTCCATACTGTGAAAAAATGTTGTTCCGAAAGACATACTCGCATGGATTCTTTGGTGATTAATCATGGTTATATACAAAGTGAAATCAGGTTAATCTGTTACTAGAAGGCAAAGAAATCTTTTGTGCGAAAGTTCAACGGGTAAAACCGGTGTGCGTAAGACCTAAAATATTAATAACGCGCTGGAAGATGGCAGAAAACTGTCCCAAATTGGTAATTGGTTAAAACAAGATAACTCTCAGAAAGTTTCATATTCTTTAGTTCACTCCTGGTATGGCCTGCTGTGTTTCTTTGTGTGTTTGGTTGTTTACTTGAGCAGGGTTTAACGCAGTACTTAATGTTATTTCACTCATATGACGTCGTGTCCAGGGCCCGTATTCATAAAGCTACTTAAGTATTTCTTAAAGTTAAGAAAAACTCAGGCAAATTTCAGCCTGTCATTTGATCAAGAAAAAAGTTAAATGTGAAATAATTAAGTTGACATTTTATAAATTTTACTTTTAATCTTTTATTTAAGATTATATAAAATTAAGCAAAATGGTGTTTAAGTAATTAAAATGATGTTTGAAAATTCGCTAAGTTTTTCTTAACTTTAAGAAATACTAGACTGGTTCTCTTAAAGCTTATGGGCAATGTTATATTTTGTTCAGTTTTGTTTTTATTTCTCAGTGTTAAAAAAATTTAATTATTTGTATGTCTTTTTATAAATTAATTTTATTTCTTGGTTTTTTAATGGAATAATTGTCAAATTGAATTGATAGTATTAAGTGTCAAACCCCTTTCAATATAATCAGTCAAATTTAACAGAACACTTCACAAGCTTTTAAACCAACTTTATTCTTTTTAAAACTATAACAATATCATTAGTTTACCACCATAACTAAGTAAGACCAAGTAAAAAATAGATAGTTTCATTGTTTGACTCGTCATATGTGTGTTAGACTGTTGAGCACAACATTAACAATTAAAAACCGTATCAAACAAACAAATGTCTAAGTTTCTGTATTGTTTTCATTATTTTGTCCATTGAATCGTCCTCAAAATGAGTATTTTACATATTTTATTTTCTTATTTTCCAGTATTTTGATAGGGGGAGCTTGTACTGGGATCATTATGCTGGTTATCTATGTGAATTTTGCTGACATACCTCACGCAGGGAATTCTAACAATACAACCTCAACAGTAAGAAAACTTAATGTCAATATAGATTTGCTGAAGTACTGAAGACAGCTTCTGTGCCCCTAGTGGTGGTAAGCATGTTCGGCGTCTTATCCTTCTTCGATGTACTATACCCCACAAGTTTCAAGTCTCCCAGTTTGCCACAGGTATATGAGACTTAGAGGATCCCACATAACTAGATTCAGGGTCCTCTGGGATGAAAATTCCCACTCGAGAGATGGAAAAATCATCCCTACCGAGGCGAAGGGAAGAGGTTTCTTACAATTTGTAACCCCATGGGTTTGACATAGTGTTATATGGCAATGTAACACATTAGACCATGGTGGGAAATTGTAAGGAATGTGGGAATCTCATTGCCAGAAAAGCTAACTATGGTCATGGGAAATTGTACAAATCAACAACAAAGTTGATGGGCATGTTATTTGTGGGTTACCTTATTAATCATTGACAAAATCAAATTAGACAAATATTGGCAACCTGTTTCCCATAACAAACCTTTCTTACGGCAATTGATTACAACAATATACATTTATTTTCCAAGTTACAAACAATTTGCTGACAGCAAACAAAATATAGGCCAGTAAGTGGAGTAATAACAGAACTTAATACATTGTTTCCCAGGAGGTTAATGTAAAACAGGTTGAGTTACATAGTGTGCCACAACAATTTACTTCTCTATTCGCCATGATTCGGAAACATTTTCTTTATTATCTTTTCTCCACAAATGTTACAGATGTATTCACACAGAGAATTATGTAACAAAGATAAAGTTAGTTACAACTTTTAATAATTTCTCTGGAAGCAAAATTATGGGAGGTGGACAATACTTGCTCCCCAGGATGTGAAGCATGGATTGTTTTTCAGTTTCAAATAAAGTGATTTTTTTTTCTGTTATGCATTGAACAGATGCTTCATTCAAGCAGTTAAGAAGCTTCAAAAAGTTTTTTGTCTTGCTGCTTTGTGCTTTAGTATTACATGGTTTTTGAAATGTATTATTTATTGGGAAAAAAGTATTGTAGTTTATGGGGTTTTCCTGCATTAACCTAATCCCAATAGTTTTTAAACCTATTGTAATGCAGCAATTTCAAATCAAAACACCCAAGGGAGATAATCTGTAATTTATCAAGGAGAAAACTATTACTTCTAACCCCAAGGGAGGTAATTTTATGATTTCATATCCATATGTACTGGATATTGGATTCCTCATTGTTTTCGTCTTTAATAACTTTGTTTTAAAGCATGTTTCTGTGAAGAGAAAAATAAAGCATCTTAGTTATAAATAGTCGGCTTTCAATTTAGTTTATTGTTTAATGACCTAGTTAAGTTTTGTCTGCATGTATGGGGAAATATTATTGGATTATTTTCTGATCAATTCTTAGATCTCAGTCGAGCAAATTTGTTAAATTTTTGTGTAGGTTTAAGAATGATATTGTCCTTTTTGTCTGACACTTTAGTTTCCTGACAAAGCTCAACTTTGGATTATTTATTATGGTGCTAGGAAAAAATAAAAGAAAAATTGAAGCAGTATTAATGTCTATTTTTGTTCAGGTAAAGGAATCGACCGGGTTTATGCAGGTGTACGGTACAACTATTATCTTCAGTCTGGTGAATATCTTTGTACCAATGGTTATTACACGGGTAAGATACATGTAATAAATCATATTAATTATCATGATGCAGGTAAATCTTAATGTATATTGCAGACCTGCCTACCTTGTGTATTTTTGAGTATTTAGTACACATAATTTATTCAGAATGCACAAACCTGTGAAATAATACACAAAAAGTTGATATTAAAATACTAATACTAAAATACTACCGAATCCATAAAGGCAAATATAACAGCAAAAGCAACAGAAAATGCTTGAAAAGAAATTTATAAAAGAAGAAAATACACATTATCATCAGAGAGTGCAGTAAATACTCGAACAAATATTTTTAAGAGAAGAACATATGCACAATGGTCAGAAAATATAACTAGTAAAGAAGTTGTCATGCATACAGTTTCATAATGGTACGCAGGTCTGATACTGCACACACAATTGCGTTCCAGGCTGTTTTTTCTTGGGTAGATTTATTTCCAGGTACATGTACCTGGATGTGTAAAAAAAGCAGGAAAATAGAGTGTAACACATGCATGCTCAAGAATGGCTTTAAATGTAAATCCAAATCACTTCCAATTTTAATTGATATTTGTACAGTATTTCATAGAACAAAGTTGTCTTGATCATAAAGATCTAGCAAGGGGCTTTAATTATGAATGGGAATACACAAGTTTTTTGCACAACATTTCCTTATAAGTTCCAAAGATTAAAAAAATGCCACATCACTAATACTATGGTGAATGATGTGAAAGACCTACAGAATATTTTTTTGTTTATTTTATTTTTTCTGTCTTTTATTTCAGCTACCACAGGTAGAACATTACAGTACAGGGAAGTTTGAGCTGATCATTACACTGGCTAGAGTCTTCTTCCTCAGAATGGCTAATCTAATCGCACTGCTCTTCTCTCTCTATGATACCATTCAACATGTAAGAATAAACCCTTCTCCTATCCTAAGGAACCTGCCGCTCTGTTTCAGTGGTTAGCCTACTTATACTCCTTCAATGTACCCCTCATGGGTTCCAGTCAGTCTGTCGCCATAAAATATATGAAAGAGTCACACATTGTGGCTCTGGCAATAGCGTTGTTGTTTTTTTAGGAGCTTTCCTCTGTTTAAAACCTGATCGATCAAGCAACTGAAGGAACAGTTCGTTGTCATGTATAAGAGAAATACTCTTAAGAATGACCTTACATAGCAAACTATGAAACAAAAATGATAATTGGTAAACAGCTACACTTTTACACATAATGATAAAAATTTTACACAAATCATAAAAATCGCCATTTTGTACGTTGCCTTTCAACTGATGTCTGAGGATTATAAGTTACAAAACTGAAATAAAATATTGTTATGATGCAGGACAAATTTTAGATTGCAAATATTTCTTACCCACATGTACCTTTATATAATAGTTTACAATATTTTTGGCTCCAAAATAATTTTACATGTAAATATATCCATTTTGCTGTCTTATTAGAGTCGAGTAGGTTACGTTATTGCATACATGTAATAGGAATTATAATCAGACGAGGGTGTTAGGGCCAGTTAGTGGTGGTGCTCCAAGGGGAGCCCATCTGTTGTGGTTTCTTTGTTTTTTTGTGTCTCATGACTGTTCTGTTTTGTTTGATTTTCTTGGTGGGTAAGTATGCCCACATGAGTGAAATAACCTTAAGTTTGAAACCCCAATTGATCTAACAAACAAACTATTAAAGTGTGGGTTTCCTTGACACTGGTTGGCCCTCGTGTGAGAAATGTGAAATAACCTGTGGAGTGGTCAGTGGATATTTATACAAATCCTTTGATAATTATCTGCTGACTTAGGTTGCTGGTTATCTCGAGGATCAAGGTAACTGACATGTCATGTCATATCTGACCTTGCAGTCGTTAATGTCATATCTAAGGCCACGACCATTTAATCTCATAATTCCCATTAATATGGAAGATGCCTTTCATATCAACATTGAACATTACTCAAATACACCTGGTATAGAAAGAGTTGAAACAAAATAGATTCATTGGCTTTATTCTTTTTTATTTGGTTGGTTTTACACTGTTATAAAACTTTTCAGATAAGGAATCGAACCAGTAGCCTCATAGCTGAAAAGATTTCTATAGAATGTACATGGTTCTTATAGAAAAATGAAGTCCATAAAAAACCTTATAGAATCAAGCACTTTTAGATCCTAAAAACCCTATAGAATCAAGCACTTTTAGATCCTAAAAACCCTATAGAATCAAGCACTTTTAGATCCTAAAAAACCTATAGAATCCAGCACTTTTAGATCCTCAAAAAACCTATAGAATCAAGCACTTTTAGATCCTCAAAAAACCTATAGAATCAAGCACTTTTAGATCCTAAAAACCCTATAGAATCCAGCACTTTTAGATCCTAAAAAACCTATAGAATCCAGCACTTTTAGATTCTCAAAAAACCTATAGAATCAAGCACTTTTAGATCCTATAGAACTTTAACAGAAAGAGAAGTTCAATAGAACTATCCTGAGATTGCTATAGAATATTCTGAACGTCTTTTAAGAATTAAATGTTCTACTGGAAGTTTTATAGAGTTCTATTTAATTTTATAGAATTTTTATAGAATATTTTGGCAGGATCTGTAACCAATCAAATCTCTATGAGAATTCATTCTAGAAACAACTATTAGAAGACTTTTATTGGATGTTTAAAAGTTAACCCTGTTCAAGTTCTTCCAATCCTTAAGAAAGAGACATGCTTTTAGAAAGGGTTTCTGTCCATCAGAGAGTATCCCAGTCGTGACAGCATTGTGGGTTTATTTGCAGGTTATAGAAGACCAGTCTGGCCAGGTAGCCGACTCCAGATCAGGTTATGGTTGTGTGGGAACCGTCATAGGACAGGAGCTCTACAAACTCGTCATTATGGACACACTAGTTCATGTAAGTCTGTAGCTTTTATAATACAATGATAGTTTCTTCTCACCCTAGGGGGGGGGGACTCATGCCCTGGGGCAGTCGTGAATCTAACAGATAACTGTAACACAAAACTGATCTGTTTAAGCCTAAGACACCAAGTTTACACAGAACTGTTTTATTTTAATATTTTGTCATTGTCTGTTGCCTGCAACGTACACATGTAGATGGACTCCTTGGCCTAGCTAGTGGCGTGATTGAGCTGGCTGGCATGCATCAATGAAATAACCTTAACAGAGAAGGAAAGGAAACTCTTTCAAGGACAAAAACATTCCCTGATGCAATTAATATCACACTTGGAAAACTTTTAAAGCGTCAAGGCAATTGAAGAATCTTGTC
Source organism: Mopalia vespertina (assembly GCA_030265115.1). Lineage (NCBI taxonomy): Eukaryota > Metazoa > Mollusca > Polyplacophora > Chitonida > Mopaliidae > Mopalia > Mopalia vespertina. The sequence goes on along the minus strand of JAQQZZ010033937.1, from coordinate 13,638 downwards.
CAAAACTTCATGCAGTATGGTTAAATACATGGGAAATTGTTGACCTCCATGTTTTGAATGTGTAAGATACTAAAGGAGTTAATTATATCCCTTGGGCAATTTTTTGACCATGACATAATGCTCTTTATATAAACTCTGGGTTAAATTAATCAGCTGTGAATCATTTTTACGAAATAGTCCTCCACGAAAAGAAGACAATAACTCATTTAAAAGAAACAATTATCTTTTCTTGACAAATTTCTGTTTTTTCTAGCTTTAGATTTAGTGTTCGGTAACCATGTATATAGTAGTCAAATTTCGCAACGCCCATTGATCTGACATTTGGCATACACAGTTTGACATTTTTTCCCCCTACCTTTAAGTACAGTGTAAAATATATAAAATATGGAAAACTTAACAAAACATTGAAAATATTACAGGATAATAGAGACTGTGATGAATTAGATTGATTGATTGGTGTTTAACGGCGTGTTTAGGGTATTTCACGTACAGGACTGTGGTGTACTTCCAAAGAGTTAACAAAATATACTTCAATTACACTGCCCTTTATAGCCAGAGGGCCCGTGATGAATTAAGGACAATGTTGTAATTCTGATTTTCTCTGTTTAATTTTAGGCTACAGTGAATCTTTCGATGTATTTTTGTCGTTACTACTGGACCAGAACAAAACTAGAGCTACATCTACCTTCAGCTATTTTGGTGATAATCTACAGACAGGCTCTTATATGGGTGAGTGATTCATTCACCTGTCTACACCTTGGTATCAGGCCTTGCGTTATTGCTGAGGTGCTCTCTTAGGATCAGGGCTAAGGAGTAACTCGAGTCAGATTTGTTGTAGGTCTTGCATTGAAATTTGCCCACTTTACCAAAATGTAGTCTTTCTTTTTTGCTTCAGGCTCACCCAAACCTGCCTACTTTGTGTATTTTGAAGTATTATGTACACATAACCAGGGTTTTGACAGGCTTTGGGGAAAGATTTGGGGACTTGGTTGGTTTGACCCAGGGAGGGGTGGGGGATAATATAAATCTATATGGATTGCCATTTTGATTCTTGATTACATGGCTTACTGTGAATATTATGCAAACAAAGAAGAAAAGAAAACTAATAACACTAGATTTGTCCACATGAAAGGAAAATTATTCTTTATTTAATAAACAAATTTTAAAAATATATACCTACTCAATGAAAATCCACTTGTAATATTCTGGGAAAAGTAGGTCTAGTTACATATACTTTCACATTACAAACGGATTGTTTAAAGAAAAAACCATGAAAATTAACTACATATAAAAATAACAAAATGGCTCATGCCTGTTTCTGACATGTTTCATAATAAAAATATATAGGCCTATCTTTTAATTGTTTTCTTTTCTTAAAATTTAAATGTATTGTAGAAAATTTTGAACTAACAACTGCTTTTGTTGGTAACTATGCAACCCAGTAGCTGTTGCCCCTGTAGATCCAGGTACATGTACCATCATTATACTGCACATGCCTATGTACATGTTCATGTATTATATTGGAGTACAACAGAGAATAAATACAAACAAATCAACACAAATTGCAATTCGGGCACTCAAACTTTGTAAATTAATTACACTGAAACGATTGAGTGAACAGGGACAATTTTACAATGTACGATTATGACCAGACTCTCAAAATGGCTAAAGTAATGAGAATTGGACACCGACTAGAACTTTATTTTTGGAAATTCTTTGAAACACCCGGCAGCACGATGCTAGCATCACCTGGCGGTCACGGTTGACCTCCGGCTGCCGGGTCTTAAAGACAACCCTGATAACATATGCTCAACACTGTACACAAGCATATGAAATACTACACAAAAAGTAGATTTTATAATACTCAATTCTAAAAAGACGACAGCAAAAATAACAGGTAATGCAACAGAAAATATTCAAACATTTTTTTTTTTAAATTAGAAAATACACACAATGGTTGGAAAATACTCCAAAGACTAATTCACTCATACATGTATGATGGCATTCCAATGGCAACCACCCTAGACATTATTTGCAGCAATCAAAGACTGAACAGGACTCACAGGACTTTGTGTGAAGACATCTCAAACAGTTGCCCCTTAACCCCTAGAGCACAAGGAAGCTCCCTCTTAACGAACAGCTCGTTAGAACTGTTACCCAGGTGATAATTATTTATTCCCAAGTATAATCTTATTTTCAGGTTGGAACACTAGCATGTCCTGTGATGCCCATAGTTGGGATGATGTCAAACAGTGTGTTCTTTGGAGTGAATTATTTAATTGTGCACAGGACTTGTAAACCCCCTGAGAAACGCTGGAACCAATCCCGTCACAGCGCCTTCTTCCTCAAGTTTTTACTCTTCAGTCTACTTATACTGCTGCCACCAGTGTCTTTTATTGTAGGCAGGTAAGAGTGACCAGAGATATATTTAATCGAATAGTGTGTGTAAGCGTCATTCAAGCTCTACTTCCCATCCATGTCCACCTGCTCTAGGGAGGCCTAGTGGCTTAGCCTACAACCTCAGTTAAAAGCCATCAGAACAGTTAGTGCAATCTGACCTGTGCTCTAATCTTTTCCGGCAGAACCTTAAAATCGGTCATCTAAAATTTTGTGAGGTAACCTAACATTTGCATTTGCCCCCGTGTTTGCTCATAGTTTAAATATTATACATAAATGAGCCCTTGTATAATAAGCAAAATTGGTTTAAAATACAATCTTCATTGATTAATGGAGGACAAAATTTCTCAAAATCAATAGCAAAATGGAAATTTAGACGAAGACTGCAAACAATTTGGGAAACCTATAAATCAGTCCTCCTCAACTAAGTTTGTATAACCATGGGGAGACCCTGTTCTGCCCGTTCTGCCTAACAGCACAGGCCTGTGCATTGACAGCAGTTAGGCCAAGCACCCAGCACACTTGTATGAAGGACTTGTTAGACAACATTGCTGACAATATTGTCATCAGGTTCTTTGAGCAGATTGGCCGGTGGTTGGAGGGAGCTTCCGGTTTTTGTGATGTCTTGTATTGTCCTTTGATGTTGTTGTTTGTTGGCAATGGTGTCAGGGTGGTTTCCTTCACCCATTGGGCTGGCACGCCATCATGTGAGTGAAATAACCTGAAGTACCATGTTAAACCCCAATCAAACAAACCTTGAGCAGATTGGTGTGTATGATAGTGTACATGTATCTCAAAATATATGAAATATAAAACCTTTATTTTTATTAAAGATTGTAAACTGTTTTGTGAACAACTGATTGATATTGAAAATAAATCTACATGTACTGAGCTTAAGTTAGGCAGACAAACTAGTGAACAATCCATCAGCAGATTGAGGTAATACCATTGGTTAACACTTGAAACATAAACCAATTAAGCAGCGTTTACATAAGCCATGCCTGTTCGCTTATCCAATTTCATTTCTTTAAATAAATACTGTTTAAATCAAATTGTTCCATTTTTCACTCACATGCTTGTATTGGGCTGTAGTCTTAGCTAGAGACTCGTCCACCCGTGGCATCATTTGAGAAGGGCTGATTTCTAAAAATGGTTAAAATGAGAGGTAGAAATTCTGTATTTTAACATCGGAAAGATAGGAAAATTTACAATTTAGACAGACAAAATGTCTCAGAAAAGGGATTTCTGACAGGCAGATTTCAAATTCTAGCTAAAACACTGTATTGGGCCATCAGTGGCTCTAGCAATCACTGGGGGTAGATTTTAGGAGTTTTCTGCTCAGTTTTCCACTCAGCTGTATTTATGCAAGGAACAGTGCGATATCAACAGACCTGCCTACCCGGTGTATTCTGGAGTATATTGTGGGCATAATTTATGTTGAATACACTAATAAGCCATTAAGTATAGGCAGAAATTTAATTTCTACGCTATGATGTAACACACAAATACACATAATTTTGAGAAAATACTTCCAAAAAAGATTTTTTTTACACATTGCTTTCTTCTAGGGTAGGCAGCTCTGCATTATTGATGGTCTCTCTTCGTATTTATAAGTGGAATACCTTTGAGTGGGACATTAGACCCTAATAAAACAAACAAACAGAACAGGAATCACCTTGCCATGCCTGATCTTTTTTTATTTCCAATCAGCATTTGTTTACCTGGTAGTTTAATTGTCATATCATTTACATGTTGTAAGTTGAAATCACAAATGGCAGTTTGTTTGGAGAGGAGCAATGCTGTCTTTACTTAGCACTGGAGGAATATTAACTTCCAAGCAGTATCAAAACACCTCACATCTTCGTTGTGCTAGTGTCAATTATTGTTGGAATACACCGCCATCATTTAAGTGAAATACCCTTAAGTACAGCATAAAATACCAATCTATCAAACAATCACAAATGGATATGAGATTTGCATGATAAACTATCTAAACCTAGTCACCTGGGACCGATTGCTCGAAGCGCTATAAAATTAAATCCGCTATTAGATGACATCACGCCATGTTGAAGGTCTATCTATAACCCGGTATTAGCGATTTAATCTGGTGTTAGCAGCTAATCATCTTTCGAGCAGCTGGCCCCTGTCAGTCAAAGTTCGTGAAATGTACGAGATTTCTGTTTACATGAAGTGTATACCTTTTAATGTTTCAGCAATACTATAGCTCTGGGTAAAGCAGCATTGAATGTTCCCAATGGGCCGTTTGGTTTACATCAACCTACAGCTGCCTTCTCCAGATTCAGAACGGATCTACCTTCGTGGTTTGAGGACAGCTTAGACTGGATAATGTCAGACGTGGTCCTTCTCCCTTCATTTCTCCTCCTGATGTACGTTGCTTAGAATCTTATCCACTTCAAATTCAGGGCCTCTATAAGGCAAGGGCTCCTATTTATAGAGCTACTTTATTTTAATAAGTATTTGTTATAGTTAAGAAAAAAATTTTAAACATTATTTTAGAAGCAAATACGAAATTGTTCTTATCTTTTTGTGATGCTTAATGCGAATTGTATGTCTTGTTTATCAAATGGAAACTTATTATTTCACAATTAACATTTTTACAATGGAAAATAAAAGTCAGAATATGAGTCCAGACTACTAAAACTATTGCTTTAGTATTTAAAGCAAGCCACACACATTGATTCTCCCTCCATGAGTAAAATCTCAAGGAAAAAGATCCGTGTGAGGCATGCTTGCCACCCAACTAGACACGACACTGTCGGCAACTATTCCCAAGGGATCAAACTTGATCAAAATCAAAGCTAAAGTTTCTTCGCAGTTTGAGCCATGATTAGGGAAACATTATTCTTCAAATATGAAAAAAATAATGCATTTGAATCTATGATTGGTTGCTGGGTTTTTTTGTCTCCCTTCCAGAACAATTGTGCTGTATTTGAAGCTGCTGGTGGGTCACACTGTCAAACAGACGGTCTACCTGAAAGCGGACTTAGCACAGGTATGTTGAAACTTGTTACCTACGGGATCTCAGCTTCCCTCCACTTAAAAATTTTGTACAGAATAAACAATGGCTGTTTTAGTTAAACCAGCGACTTGTTTACCTGTCTGATATAGCCTATCATAACTATAAATACAGACAAACATTAGCCTCATTTGAGTTCTGACGTTACAGCAATAGCGAGATGATGTTACCAATTTAAGGCAAGGTAAAACAGACTCCCTTTAATTTAACATTGCAATTTGTCAGTTTCCAAAAAATAAAGCTTTTAAATTATTACTTTTGCAAGAAATAATATTCCAAGATATGGGAAAACAAAATTTTTATTATTTTTTTTATAATATTGTTATTTCATTATTGCCTATATCAACCATGTTAAAAATCTGGGATTGGCCAAACCTCGCTAAAAGCGAGGATGTTATTTCACCAAGGGACGTCACTTTGTAGTCATAATGTCATATCTTGAAAACCCTGTATTGGCAATGTTTTTTAAAATCTTTCACTATTGACGGATATTCTGGAAATTTTGGTTGAAAACAGAAGGCAGTTTTTTTTCTTTTATGGAGCCTTTCACACTTGACCAATATTCTGGACATTTATGACAAAACAGCAGTTCAAAAACATTCTGGCAAAAAGATAAACCTACTAGTGCTTACTTTTGTTATTAGGCCATTATTTTGTTTTTAGAGTTATATAAAGCCATTCACAATTCCCATGGCATCATACAGGCAATTTGGGGCAAAAATCAGGCAGAAAACAAAACGGGTAGGATTTAATAGCATATAGCTAATGCCTACACATGGCCATTAGCCCTGGTCAGCCCAGGATAATTAAGCCTTTCACACTTGATGATATCTTGACCTATCATTTTCATATTGCTAACTGCTGAATTAGTAGCTATAAGAAATGAAATACTGTAAAGCGGGGAAAATGTAACCAAAAATAATGTTTAAATAACTTCCATGTTTCATAATAATTTGTTTCAGGAAAGAGAAGAAAACAAAAATATGGCAAAGAGGCTGAGGTTTCTTCAACACATGGAGCTTATCAATAAAGCAAGAGCCCCCGGGAAATCCAACTTATAGTGGTAGGCACTAACATGTACTACAAAAGTGTCAACAACTGTTTAAAACACAATACCAGCGTAGGGAAATGAAAGTGGGCAGTTGGAGGGAGCTTTCTTCCAACACATGGAGCTTATCAATAAAGCAAGAGCTCCCGGGAAGTCAAACTTATAGTTGTAGGCACTAACATGTACTACAAAAGTGTCAACAACTGTTTAACACACAATACCAGCCTAGGGAAATGAAAGTGGGCAGTTGGAGGGAGCTCTCTGTCGCTCTGGTGGTCTCTGAGCAAAGATACAACACTAAGCTATTTTGCTATGTCTTTGTTTTGTCTTTCCAATGACATGGAGTGGTTTCCTTCTAGCCTCGAATGATTATTTTGCCCTGACATTCCCTGGTTTATGGGAATACACAAACCTATAGGTACTGTATCGACTAATAATAATGTATTTGAAAGAAAAATATATCTTTTCTTAACCAAGTTGTGCTTTTTCCAGCTGATGTTTATTGTGTTACATAATGATGTTTATAGTACTCGTGGCAGTCACTGGCAGAGGTGTATAGGTTTTATCAAACTTGGCACCACCCATTGATCTGATGAAACCAGTATTTATACTCCTATGTAGGTCTTTCTACATTTCAGTTGAATAAATAACAGGCATCCATATGTTGGCTATCAAGATCTAACGTAAATAATACAAGCAAGATTTGTTTTCCTGTCCTTTATTGATGTAAATCATAGTTGCGTACCCATCAATCAAATAAAACCGTATTAAAACTTCATTCCAGTTGAATAAATAGTGGGCATCCACATGTTGGTCTTACACATTTAACACAATCAATACCAGACAGATTTGTCTCCACCTCCTTATACAGCTATTGATAAAGTCTGAATTGATTTTATCATTGACAGTTTTATTTTACAAACTGCCTTCATTTATTGTACACCAAAGTCACAGCTCTGAGAAAGGCAAGATATGCACGTTTCTTTTCTGTATTCCTGATGATGGTTTAATAATCTACATTGGTTCATTAATCATTATAAACTATACTAATATTGAAACTTAACATGCGTATCTTGTCCCTTGATGCAGATGGTTTTAAAAACTGAAATATAGAAACGAATTATACCTATCTTGTCATTTTTCAGAGTTGTGACTTTGGTCTACTATGTCAAATTAAACAGTGTATTATTTATTGAACTTTAATGTTAAAAACCCTTCAAGCTGATGTAGAAGCTTTTTTACATGTTACATTCATTTGTTTTAGAAAGAATAATGATTGATTGACAACTGTTAATGTTTGAAACCATTTTACTCATATTTATATATAGAAAAATATATATTAAAACATTCACAAAAACAAAACCTTTGTGTTCGGTTGAAATTATGATTAATGCAGCAATGAGTCAACACACTAACATACCATTCTGAAAGTACTTCCCTTTACATAAATTAGACAATTATGTAATATATCAAGTTATAAAAAAAGTTTGATTGGATTTTACAACACCCAGAAGGCTATTTCACTTATATCACGACAAAGTGTCCATTTCACACTGTTCCTGGCTAAAATACGGTGCCAAATGAGAGGGAACCTTGCAAAACTACCCTCGAGATTGCTGGAGCACATTGTGAGACACTCTCTACCATGGCCAGTACAGTCCTAAAATTGATATTTAACATTGGAATTTTTTTTCTAGGAAAGATGGCCATACTACAGGCACTAATAGTACATGTACATGTTCCATGTTATCATTGCTACATCCAAGAAATATTATACACATGGATGTAGGCTTTTTATATATAATTATAACACCCTTCAAAGACATTTTCTTGTGGAGTACTAAATAGGCCCAGTTGTTTTAGTACATTAACCGACTTAGTGGACATTGAACAGTGTCTTTCTGGTCCTATATTTTGAAGGTTACAGAGCTTGTCCCATATTTTCATATACTAGACATATCACAATAACACGGAAGTGTGTCACTATATGATGTTTAATTTAACAGCATACTATAAGTGGTTGCTGATTTATTGTTTTACTGATATGCTGCTAATGCTCCCATGATTCTATAAATAAAATCCCTCAACAAAGATAACCTAAAATCTTATATGAATGACTAACAAAACTTATAGAATTTTTCTCAGTAAGATTGTTCTGTGTCTTGTAGGACTTCCGTAGGGTTGGAAATATTGTAAAAAGCAAATTCACCCAAAATCCATTTTACTAGTAAAAATAAAATACAAAACAGTGGAATAGATAGTAGATAATCAAAATTTACAAAGAATTGAATGTTCAGGAAAAAAAAATTTGTATGAATTAACATTTATATTTGTTTAGTTTTATGTAGATTGGTTGAAAGGTTTACATTTTTGACAAGTACATACAGTCATATGCGGCATACAATAAATGAAATAAGCATTTGTGGCATGGGGGGTGGGAGGGGCAATATCTCTCCATAATTCTGTAATGGATGGAGTACAAATAATATGTTGGGGCAGCTGTTAGCATGTCAGATTACTGATCTTCCTGTAATGTGTGCTCACAGGCTTATGTCCACCAGTATACCTCGGGTATATGAAGGACCCAGATGAGGTAAATCTGGAGCAGCACAGGGGTGGCTTTGTCAAGGTTTCTTGAATCCTTTGTTTTTCACCTTATGGTTATGGCCCTTTATAGTACAAGTGTGCACCTGGTCATAGTTATTTAACATTCACCGGTGTTTTAGAACTGCTTTAGAATTATTTATACTTCAAATCAACTTTGTGTTTACTAGAGTTTTCTCCCTTTTTTGCAAAACTGGCCATTTTGACTTTATCAAATATGAGATATCTCGGGTTTGTCTCTCAATGATTACATGTCTGGACTTATAAACTTCACACTGGGTTGATCTTAAATTCAAGGATCGATTGATTGATTGGTGTTTTACGCCATGCTTATTGGGAATTTCACTTATATAACAGTGGTGTATTCCAACGATAGTTGACACTACCACAACCACATTGACAACATGTGAGGTGTGTTGATAAAGTTGGAAATTTAATCTTCCTCCAATGATATGTTAAGACAGCATTGCTACTCTCTAAACAAAATGCCCTTAGCCAGAGGGCACTTCAAGGATTGAAATGTTACAGCCCTAGACAAATTTTTATAAAATTTGCCTTGTTATTAAACAATGTTTCTAACATTGGTAAATTAAAGAATTGTTTGAGGCCAACCCAAACAGTTGGTAGCATTTGGCCCAAAAACCCTACAACTTCAACCCCTGGCCAGGCAGACTTGGAGTCCAACAATCAACCAAAATAGAGAATGGTATGATCCTCTATTTTAAAATGATTGATTGATTGGGGTTTTACACTGTGCTTAATGGTATTTCACTTATATGGCAGCGGTGTATTCCAACAATAATTGACACTAGCACAACCATGATATGAAACTTCATAATGGAAAGTTAATTTTCCTCCAGTGCTAAAAACAGACAGCATTGCTACTTTTAAGACAACCTGCCTTTATCCAGAGGGCCTATTTTAAAATAATGTCCTGCCTGTTGTCTTCAACAGCCATGGTCACCTTTCTGACGTCACTGTACTGATTGAAACCAGGAGTCTGTGGTCTTGAATGTCTGGGCTTGCTGTCCTTGTACTCCAGCAGCCACATCACATTGCTACATCAGTTTGTCTTCAATTGCTTTTCTATGGTATCAATTTCCTTTTGTAAAGAGTCCATTTTTTCTGTGAAATAAAAAATAAAAATATGTTTTTTTTATTTCTCCTTTTCACTCGACACTGAAGAGCATACATGATTGGAGGTTTACAGCAGGGCTGTGCTGTTGGGGAGAATGACCAGAACGGGGTTTCCCCACGGTTATGCAAACTTAATTTAGGAGGACCTATTTATAGTATCCCAAATTGTTTGAAATCTTCATCTAAATTTGCATTTTGCTATTGATTTTGACAAATTTTGTCATCTGATAATCAATGAAGTTTGTGTTTCAGCAAGGCACATTCATGTATTTAAAAAGTCAGCAAACCAGGGGAAAATGCTAACGTTACGTTGTCTCACAAAATTTTAGAGGACCGATTTTGAGGTTATGCCAGAAAAGATTACAGCACAGGCCTGTATATGTAACTCTTTGAAAATTAACAGTTTTTTAACGGAGGGATAAACAAATCTGGCTTGTATTACTTATATTAAACCTTGCAAACCAAAATTATGAACCTCCGATCAACCATATTATAGTATAATATTATACTAAATGGAACTTTTGTTTTTAATCATTTATGTTATGGTCAAACAGTCAAAAGGAGATAAGTAAGTATCTTTAGTCTCTCACACTAATGCCCACTTTTTGTTCAACTGAAATGTTGAACAATTGCAATTAAATTTAAAAAAAACACTGCAGTAGTGGGGTAAATGAGGGGTTTAGTTGATTAAACCAGTAAAATGCACATCTAACATACTTTATCTGAATGATTTTTAAGTTTGTTGAATAAAACTTGAATAAGTTTTGAGATATGAAGTCTCCAAGTGCTAACAGTTAGTTGACAGCCAGACAGGAGGATAGCAATAGGCCTACCACTCTTCCCAGTGGGGTCGAGGGTTAAAATTATCTTATCAAAAGATCTTTTTAATTCAAGATAATGCCCCCAGGTAAAATTAAGACAAAAAAGAATTGTCTGGTACTTACTTTTGTTGTTGCTCTTTTCTTTTGATGGAGTTGACAAGAAAAAAACTCCACTGTTTTGTTGTTGTTTGTACACCTCCTGTGTGAAGAAAAATCATGTAAAGCATAAAATGGCCAAATCCCTTGAATAGGGCAATTCTTTGTCACTGTAGGTGTTGTAGACCTGCCTACCCAGCATATTATGCAAACAGACTTTATGTTGAATACACCAGTTGGTTGTTAAAATACACAAACAAATTAATATTTGATGTAATGCGACAACACAAAAATACACTTAATGGTAAGAAAATACTCCTTGACAAATTTTTCTTAATACACAGTGAGCCATAAATTTATTTTCAAGGCAGGCAGATCTGGTGTTACATGGATGCCCTTGGTGTTGCCGTACTTGTGCTTTATACTGGGACAAATAAGTAAAAATGGTCTGGGTAGATCGGTTCATAATGTCTGCTGTGATAAGCTTAAATTAATATCCAACACTTTGTCCATTTCGTTCAGCTAGAAACTTATTCAAAGCTCAAATTAATAGCCAATTGTATAATTGTAATTTTGAAATAATTTTTTCACTATCATTACTTCTGAACTGCTTTCTTAAATATATATTCTGAGCGCAAGGGGTCAAGCAAGACCATAAGAGTATTCCAAACTCTCCATTACATTTATAGAAATGTTTTTGAACACTTCAAATGACAAAAAAGGAAGAATATCAATTGCCCATTTTGAACTAAATTGATCACATCTGTAGAATATATATAGCCTACTCACTGCATTTTTCCTCAAACTTCCTAATTCACTTTTCAATACTTCCTGCTCTGTTAACTGTGGAGAGAAATTACACGCAAACAAAGATTAATGTACAGTATCTAGTAGATAGTCAGTTCCTATCAACAGGTCAAAAGATGTGGCTCTGGCAATCTTGGGGGTGGATTTTACAAGGTTTCCTATCGGTTTTCGGGGTCTTGCTGTTTCATTCTTTTTAAAAGAGGGGATAACACTGAACGTAATTAACTCCCCTTGATTTATTTGTACCTGTACATCATATTTTCCATTTTCGCCAGATTTAAAAAAAATCCAAATACGACAGTCCACAATGAAAGAAATCGATGGTCAATGTGGGGGAGATCAGATTATATTTAGAACTACAGCCAGGTGGCTGTGACGCCTGCGAGCTGGTCACTGTTGGTATCTCGCCGATCGAGTGCGGGAAAATGTCACACTCGCAATTTATTGATCTTTCGAGTTTAGGGCATTTGGGTCTGAGACAGGTAGCATATTTCGGAGCACAAAACAGTTGACACTCGTTACTTAGGTGTAACTGAACCCAAGTTCATTGGAAGTAGTCTTACGTACCTGTTTTCTCAGTTCTGTAAATTTCTCTTCTTCCATGCTGATGTTGTTGTTGTTGGTTCCTGTAAACAAAAACTGTAGAGGCGCGAATTGTCTTGTAGTGGCAAGTCAATCCATGTACAGAGTTGCTTCCCGCTATACATCACAAACGACCCGGGCATTCTAAACGTTATAGACATTTTTACTTGAAAAGGTCACATTTTATAATAACAGATAAAGCGCAAACATGTTTTGTTGTTTACAAATTATTGTGAAATCCATTCACGCTGTGATGCGACGATAATCACTGCGCGCTGAAAGCTGGTTTCCGAAATATCGGAAACCAGACAAGATGGCTCGGTGATACCATAGAGTTGGAATCTCCGCAGGTTGGTCCGCGAATAATGTTAGAATGGCGACCCGGGGTCATGCAGTGTTCACAACATCAGACGACAAATAATATCGTATGTTAAAATTACGCCTAAAAACATCGTACGATATTTATCTTGTCGTTATTATTTCAATAATTTGTTTAGCGAAGCCGCTTCATAAAAGTACCTATTGTCTTATTGTCTAGGAGACTAGGACTCAAGGAAGTGTAAGTCGTAATAAATGATTAAATAATAAAGTTTCATCTAGTATTATACTATATGGTTGATAAGAGGTTTACCCTTATACAAAGATTTACACATTATATTGATTTTTTAATTTATTATAGTAAATGTAATTAGTATATCTGCGGGGGTATGTGAGCTGTACTTACTTCTGTTCTAGTTTAATACGTACGACATTTTTTGAAAGCGGCCCTAGATGCGAATAATATGTTTCTTCAAGTATTTAAAAAAAAACATTTCTTGAATGTATGTCAAAATGAATTCTTTGGGTTTAGTCCAATCTTTGGACAATTCACTGTTACTCAAATAAAAATTATAACGAAGAAATACACACACTTCCGAGAAATATAGAGATCAAAAAGATTTGTAATGGTTTGTGTAGAGAGGTCTGCAATCTTTACTTGGGCGAAAATAGAGGTCATTCTAAGGTGACCCTCACTATCTGTACCTCTGTGTTGGGCCCGGGGGGGGGGGGGGGGGGGGGGGGGGGGGGGGGGGGGGGGGGGGGGGGGGGGGGGGGGGGGGGGGGGGGGG